>VZSV01000183.1:850637-925545 GCA_013398735.1 Nothocercus julius | reverse complement strand
TCCTTGGACGGGCTCGGCGGGCTGAGCTCCCGCTCGCCCTGGGGCTCGTCCGCAGGGAGGAGCAGCGAGCTGGGCGGCAACGCTCCCTCCGGAGAAGGGAGCGCCGGGCTGCTCTCCCGGAGCCCCTGGGGCGGAGGCGCCGGCAGCCTGGGCTCCCGGTCCTCGTGGGAGTCCCCGGGGGAAAGGAGGGGACTCTCCTCCGCCAGCTCATGGAGGCGCGAGGGCGACTTGGCACCCGGCTCCCACTGGGCCAGCTCTGCCACGCTCGGGGGGTTCGGGCACCAGCCCCGTTTTGGGAGAGGGGAAGGAGACCTGACCTCCAGTGATCGCAAGGAGGCGGAAAGGGAGCTGAAACCCAGCCCCCAGGGAGGGGGGCTGACGCGTAGGTTCCTATGGAGGACAGCGGGCGACGCGGGGATGGCCTCCGGTTCCCGCTGGGGAGCGGCGGCAGCGGGACAGGGAATAACGCCCCGGACTCCGCTGTGGCGGTCGGCGCCCAAGCCGCGGCTGGAAGGAAAGGGCAAAGGCCTCGAGTTCTACCTCTCGCAGTTCCTCTGCGTGGCCAGCTTCGTGCTCCTCATGATCTTCCTGGGCATCCTCCTGGTGAAGATGATTGGATCGGGCTGGCTTGACAGGACAGAGGAGAGCTGTATGTGTCCTGTTTTAATTCTGCTTTTAAGCTGTGATCTCACCTTCCTTGTACTGCTTTTGCCTTTCTGCCTTCCGTCTCCCATCAGATTTATCATTCTTTTTCATTGCTGTAACTTGACATCTCTGTTGCTGTCCCCATTTCCCTCTCCCCATGCCTGTGGGAAACCTTGTTACTTGGGGAAAGTATGTCAGATATGTTCCTTTTCTAATGAATTTGGCCTCCAGTTCTTCAAAAACCCGAGTTTTATGGAGAGTGAAATACCCGATAGGCTAAGGATGTGTTTTATGATTGCCCAGTGTGTAACGTAATGCCCGCGTAATTGCCCGTTGTGTTTTTGGGTCAGCCTCTGCAAAGCAGAGCCATTTGCTGTCCGTTCTCCTGGCCCCATCTGCAAGCACCGTGTTGGAACTGGTACCGTGTTGGTGCTGGTACTTGTACTTCCAAGTGTGGTTCGAAAGGAAACGAAATGGGACTTCCCCATCGCCCCGTGTTTAAGACAGCTTCCCATCTGGAGCAAACAAATATTGTCACTTTGTGTCTTGGAACTGAAAGAAGAGGTTTGGGGAAGGTTTGGAAGGTGTGAGTCCCGGTAAACTCACTGCACAGTATTGTGCTTGTGCATTTGCACAGTCTAAGTAGGCTGTTTCTTGTTTTCTCAAAGGCAAAACAAAACTGGCCAATATCACTGCTGTGAATTTCTGGTGTCCCTGTTAAAACTTATTAGATATTTCTAAGCCAGTGTTACTTTGAAGCAAGAAATCTTGCAGTCTGGCTGTAAATTTTTAAATTCTCAGGTAATTAAGATTAGTAGAAAGTGCTGTATCATAGACCTGTGGGTGGTAGATATCTAATGGTTGGGGGGAGGAATCGCTATTAAACGTGAGGCAATAAACTGCCAAACTAACAGCTCTTTTGGCTGAAATAGATCCTCTGCTTTTGCCTTGAGTAGATTTAAATCTCCTTTATCACAGTGAGAAACCAAGTGACTGTGGCCTGCAAAAATGACACTGCTAGACTGTCAAAGATCCATGCAAACTTCCAGTGTGACAGAGTAGATAGTGCAAGAGCGCGAAACATGTGTAAACAGGAGCTGTTGAAACATTGAAACAGCAATTTTTACTTGGTTTCATCATTTGCACCCTGGTGCAGAGCACATTTTATTTGTTTTGTTTTGAGTTTTCAGTGCTGCTGTCAAAGGAGTGCTTTGAATGCACGATTTGCATAGCAAGGTGCTGTGTAGTGAGATTAAGAAGAGCAGAACTGGGCTCCAGAGTAGAGCCTTTCTTAAGCGCATAATTACTTTCTTGATCAAAGCCCTTGTTTTGCAGCCAACTAACTCTTCCTTCCCCTTCTTTCTCATAGTTAATCTCTTGCCTGTGGATTGTGACAAAAGAACAGATGATGTAAGCGTACATTTATTTATCTTAAAATACCGTGGATAGGGAAATCTCTCAGAAGAGTAATTATGCTAGGTGGCTTCCACCGGTATCAGCATCACTGTAAAATTATTAGTTCTATCATTTTTTGTAGAAAAAGTTCTGATTTGCTGAGTTGGAATTAATAAGCCAGATTAGGTAAGACTGTGTTTGAGGCTCTGAAAAATCCATTTCTGTAATAGGTGTAGCGTAACTGATTCTGGTTTGCAGAAGAGGCTGTACTGGCGTTGAGCCTTAACAGCGCACGATTTAATACAACTAATTCCTTGAACTCCATTATAATGTTGTACAGTCCTGATTTTTTTTTTTTTTTCTTTTTCCTAATGCATTATTAGGAAAACTTTGGATGCAGCTATGGTTAGTTTTTTGTGTTTTTTCTGGAGTCAGTCTGCAGCCTGTCTGAGGGGAGCTGCACCTCCAGCTACTGGAGGTGCAGTCCTGGGTTGTGTGGCCTGTGGGAGTTGGTGGCACTTTGGGAGGATGAGCTAGCCAGCTTTTGACTCGGAAACTGCAAATCTTTGCAGCAAAGGCATTTCCTTTGAACTAGCGAAGTGATGCATAACTGAGTAAAACCCTACTGCTACTTTATTTTCCTATTTTTGGCTAGTCTGAGCAGTGTTGCTGCTGGTCTATTGATGTTTGTTACCTGTTTCTGTCTTTCAGTTCTGTCAAGCTCAACAGAAGGAGATTATAATGAACATGCTGCACGAGTTGTATAACTACTTGTCAATACAAGCTGGTAAGTTCCAATTGTCATTATAAAGCACTTAAAAGCATTCAGAAAACTGCCTGTCCCAGCTGTCTGGGCATTTATAACCTTACTTTGAAGAGAGGAGTTCATGGAACAGCGAGTTCCACTTGAAGAGCTCTGGGAAAGTCGGGTAATAGGGGGGAAAAAAAAAAAAAAAAGATTATTTTTAATCTGAATAGTGCTTGGCTAATGCACTGATACCACTGTGTTCTCCTGGAGTGGTCCTTCTTTGCTCTTCATATATTGGGAATTTGAGGTACAAATATTCAGCTTTATGGTCCTTTTCTACCTGCATCTTGAAACTATCTTAAAGACAACTTGGAGTCAGTGAGCATTAACTGATGTGCTGTTACAAATAGAGTTAGAATGACTTAAGAAATTGCCATCTCTCTGCTAAAATGTGGTAACTGCTTAGACGAGTGCCTCTATCTTCTTTTCATTACTAGGTATAGCAGGCTTGCTTAGCTCAGGAGCTAGCTGAACTCAGTACTCTTGCCATTTTCTACTACATATATGGAAATCCAATCTATAACTAGTATTTCATGATGGAATAGGCTGTTCGAAGTTCGGTGGATATATTTCTATTTTTCAGTAACCTACCTAGTAACGTTAGTCATTAAAAATGCTCACATTCCATATTCTAGAAGATTTCAGATATTAAGAAGGCTGGGTCTTTTAGGCACTGGAATTTTACTGAATTTCTAAACCTTTTCAAATCAGACTGCAGCACCTGTGAAATTTCAATCAGTTTTACATAGTCTCTTAACACATTTGTTTAGTCATCCTTGTGAAACAAGATTTAGAAGCCTGAGTTTCTGGCTGGTATCTGTGTGCCTGGGTAGAAGATAGAGCTGGGAAGTAGGCTCTTCTGTAGCATTTTTGAATGCTGATCCTTAACTCCAGCATTACTGTCTTGGATGCCTGATGGAAGAGTTACGTCTGCAGGGTGTTAAGTCAGAGAGGCAGTTATGTCCTTGATCAGGGGAAGAAATATTTCCTCTCCCACTCCCCTAGATCCTGTGTTGAGTGGCTCGCGCACTGAAGCGTGAGGCTTAATTGCCTTTATCCAACCTATATACAGTGCTTGGGTATTTTATTAATAGTCATAAGATTATCTGCCTACAATATAAATCTCGTCTTGCAGTTACTTTGCCCAGAGCTAGAGCTGATTTAAAGGATAGCATTTCCAGACAGTTAAGTGAATTTCTGAACTGTTTGAGGGCTTTTTTTCTAAAATGATTTTTACCTGTTTGACTTTCTTACCAGGTAATTTTGAGTGTGGAAATCCTGAGAATCTAAAAAGCAAATGCATTTGGGTTAGTGAAGCAAGGGATCATGTAATGGTGAGTAGACTTTGAACACCTATTGTTATAACATAGTGCTTAGTCTCTTATAAGGCAATAAATAATAGATACTAAAGCAATTCACCATCTGTTTTACTTCCTCATCCTGTTTTGATTCCCTCCCCTTCCCCCCCATGTCTCTTGCTTCCCCTTTGGGCAGTTCTGTTCTCAGCAGTTCTTTTGAAAATAATCTTCTCCTACATCTCTGATTCAGCCCCTATAAATCTAAGTTAATGGTTTGTTGTTTCACTGTAGTCATCAGTCTTCTGAAACCAGAAATTTCCCCGGATTGAGGGCTGGGCAGAAGAAAGATTTTTCCATACTTCAAAGTGTCAGAAGACAGACTGCTTTGATCTAACATTCCATTTCTTTCATGGTAAACTGTCAGTAAGATTATGTTGTATTTAGTGGTTAGTCTTAGCAATCCAGGGACAGTGTTATTTTACAGCGTGCTTCATGCATCATCTACCATAGTCATAAGAGTTTGGTCCAGACCGACCTCCAGATTTAGTTTCTCCTTCTTCCACTTTGCAGGATTATGGTAAGAATTAGCCTAGGGACTGACTACATATAATGAATTCTCCCACTAATGTAATGAAATAATGTTATTGCTGTATTTTGAATGGAGAACTAATCCTATGGATTCTCCCATGCAGAATGTAACTGCTAGTTCACGTAAGAAGTTTGAGGCTGCCCTGGAATGGATACTGAAGAGTAGCAAGGATTTAGGAATAAGGTAAGTGGAAGCCCACTGTACCTGTTGTGCCAGTTGTGCTCATCTGTGTTGGCTGGGGTGATGTAATTTGTCATCTTGTGTGTGCTCGAAAAACTACGATACCTCCTGTAATAGATTTCCTAAGATAATCTGGGGTCAGCTTTGTCAGTGCTGGCTGGCCAAACTTTCAAATAGAAAATAAGGTCCTGCAGTAAAAATTGGCAACTGAGGGCATTCCTTCTAAGTCTGTCCCAACCTTTGCCCTAGGGGACATTGTGTTCACAAAAGCACTGTCTTTCAGATGAAGCATAAATCTGAAGTCCTGACTGCTTGTGGCTATCAACCATTGTGTCATGTGTCCGGCAAGGTTTAGCAATGCTAGTCCTGGTGTTCTGCCCATGATCTTGTGACTACAATCTGTGTTTTAAACCATCCCACCTACTCAAACACTTCTGCTGTTGGCCAAAGAACCTAACTCTGCACTGCACTGGACCATGGCCTAAGGAGTTGGATTTGATAGATAGTGTTCTGGGATCCTTTGGGATCAATCCCTGTGAGGAATAGAGGGCAATAGTTGTTGAATTATCTTTTCTGTACTGTCAGTTGTTTTTCTGACAGAAAATAGGATACATATTAAAATGAATGGAAGGATTCCCACTGACTGTGTAGGCTGTTGGGCAGTCACAGGAAGGGCTTTTCTGTAGGGTTTCTTGGCTGCTAGTCACTTCAGTACACGAGAAATGGCAGAAATAATAGCTTCTTCAAGTGCATAGTCTAACATCGAGGTCACTACTTAATGAAAGGCTTCTCCAGAGTCTGCAGACTCTGGATATCTCCTTTTAAGAAGTGTGTGCTGCCTCCACTCTGTGTTAACAAAATCAAACATTTGTTTGCATTCTAACATTGCTAATTGTGTCTCTGATTAAATGACTTGTAATAACAGTAACACTAGGCTTTGTGGGTGTAGCTTGCAATAATTCCTAGTGCTTTATTTTCGCTTAATGTCTGTAGCAGTTACTGTGGTCAGAGAGTGTCTGCTACTTTGGCTCTTGGTATGTGGTAAATTCCCAGGACAGGGCGCTGTTTCCTTGGTGGCAAGCTTGGATTTGTGGGTGGGTTGAGATTCAGAGTTTTCAAATGCATGTTTTTCTACAGGAGCACTGTTCAAGCCAAGAGGCATGTGACAATACATAATGCCTTCTTTATTTTCATAATTAGCAATTCTACCAGCTTTTCACCAAATGGATCCACTTCCAAGACGCTTGTGTGTCGTGCAGAATGGGTGTTGAGCATGCTTAAAAACCTGCAGGTGGCATTTGAGTAAACAGCACATGAGATTATTTTCCTAGGTGCTAGTCGGAGAGGCAGAACTGAAATGAGCTCTGCACTGGGGAATTCTGTTGCACATTTTAAACATTTTCCTGGAATCTGGATTGTAAATAAGACAAGGAGGTGGGAAACAATTGGGTGTCTCTTTGGTTACTGTAGAATCCAGTAACCAAATGCAGGCTGCCAGCAGTTTGATCCTGTACTAGCAAACTGAAACAGAGTCTTTGTCTAATAGTCTTTTCATTGCAACCCAAAAGGAATTAGTAGTTTAAAAAAAAAAAAATCCCTTTTACTCCAGTTCCTCTGAATCCGATGGGGCTCACTTGGATTACCGATGCCTGTTGGCTTAGAGTATTTAATAAGGAAACCACATCAGTGTAGATGTGTGTATAAAGCAGCGAGCTAAAAGCATATTGGATAGCGCAGCAGGTGTGTGCAAGCGATTCTGCAGGAGGATGTGCTATCAATTTTGCCATGAATGCTTGCCAAGGGTGTGTCTGTTTTCTGCTGCAGATACAGTTGATGTGTTTTCACTTCTCTAGCTAAACTGTTTGTGCTCATCCATACCGAGGAAAACAGTGCAACCTCCACGGACGTGTGCAGTCTCCCTCAACTGCTCTCTGCAATTGCTGATGAGTGACTCAGTAAACATTTCCATTTCTGTATGCTGGGAGGTGGGAATCCAATTTAAAGTTTAATCTTCTGCACACTGAGAGGTGCTGCCAGAGAGTCTGCAGAGGGAGGCTTCAGTTTACCAGTGGGAGTTCCAGCCCTGCTGCCTTTTCTAAAGCCATATCCATTCCTTGCTAACAGTTGATTCCGAAATATTCTGGAAAGAGGAGCTGCAAGGATGTGGTGTATTTCCTATGCGGTGTACTGAAAAAGTTACTGCCTCTGCAGTCTGTTTTCCGTCTCTTGATTAAAGTCTGTAGTTGAAGTGTCTGTGTCTTTTAGTGAAGAGTTTCTGCCTCTTCCCATTAGGCTGAAAGGCCGAGACCCTTCTGAGCCCGTCCGCGTGGTGGAGGACGTGGTCTGCCTGGAATCAGCCCACCCGCAGATGGGGCTGGGCTGCCGATTCCGGCGGGCAGTGATCACTGCCATCATGAATCTTTTCCTGTTTTTCTGGGGTAAGTCTTTAGTGTTAGAAACCAGCCTCTGCCCTCTCCAGTACAGATGAACATGCATACATGCACATTCTCCCAACCATATGAAATTATTAGTGGAGGTGAAATAAGTCTGCTTATGAGTTAATTTCTAATTAACCTTTGCTCTGGTAGCAGAGAAAGACCCATAGACTTGCTCTTGTGTTAAGCACTCATAGCACTTCTTTTAAATCAGCAAGTTAAATCAGCAAGTTTTAAATCATCAGTTATCCTTCTGAGTATTCCTCAAGCACCCATTACTGTGGTCTGGAAAATGAGTATTTTAGCCTGCCTAGAAGATTTGGTTTCTCTTTCTTTTCTTGGACTAAGCTACTAAGTCTTCTGGCCTCTTTGGTAATGACCTGTAGCTTTTCAGTGGACTGTACTGCAAAAGTCTGTCATGCCCCAGTCGAGACAGAAGCCTCACTGAGGTAGGTGATAATGAGAGATGAGTGTTGCCTGGAAGAGTTTATAATCTGGCCAGGTGAGGTGGGAGGGAAAGGAGATAGTTGTGTTTATTGCAGAGGCCGAGATATTAATGTTAACTGATGTTGTAATAGGGGCCTTTGTCAAGGCTGAATTCTGGGCTGGAGCCCTGGACTTTATTTCCTTATGAAGCACCTATTTTCAGAGCAGTGGAGCTTGACAGTTCTCCTAAGTGATTATTGTGGGGGAGGCCTCTAGCAAAGAGATGGCTCTGGGATTTAGAGAATTAGAGCCTTGTGGTTGTCCTGAGGTTTCTGGTGAGGGGAAAAGAAAGCCCATGATGAGGCCCTTTGACCAGCTCTTCCCACACACACACGTGGTTTTCTGCTGCAGACACTGTCAGTGCTGAGGCTTCTGTGGGGAGCAGCCACCATGAGGAGTCGCAAGCAAATTGTGCGGATTCAGTTCCAAGCAGGCCCTGGGTTTGGATTCAGTTCCAAGCGGCCTCAGAAAGGAGGCAGGGTCAGATATAAAACAGGTAGCATCCAGCAAGAGACTGTGTGGCAGTATTTGATGTTTGTTTTTATTCTTCCCTTAGGTCTGCTGACTCTTTGGGGGATCCTGATCTTCTTTAAGTATCGCTGGCGGAAGATGGCAGAAGAGGAACAAGCCATGTATGAGATGGTGAAGAAGATCATAGGTAGCCTACAGTAACTCTAAGCCAAGTACCACGTTCTCCTATCTGTGCTGCTGAGGTGTCTCACTGTCCTTCTGCCCCCACAGCTGTTGTCCAGGACCACTATAAGGAATGGGAGCGGAATTTGGAGCGTTACCCCTATGTCGGCATCCTCCACGTCCGGGACAGCCTCATCCCTCCGCAAAGCAGGTGAGCTGAACTTTGATTTTTGAGGAGGGCTGTCAGCATGATGTTACTCAGCTCAGAGCCGCAGTTGGTGGGTAACAGAGCATGTGCAGGCCACTGATGGGAAGCTGGAGTAGAAGAAGAATCGGTCTGGCCTTTCAGTTTATAAAGGATTTTGACATAACTCGGGCTGTGTCTTAACCTGCTGCAGATGAATGTGACAGTCCTGGTGCCGATACCTCATGCAGGTGTGCAGGTGGATTGTCATTGTTCTGTCACACAGTAATTGCATTTTGCTTTGCCTGGGCATGGAGTTACCTTGCTTTCCCTCCATCTGATCTGAGCTGGATGCTGTCCTGTTTCTCAGCTGTCCTGCCCTGTTCTCCAGGCAGCTGCTGTGCTTTTCAGAAAGAACCTTTCCATGAGTGGAATAGGGTATCGTGAGGCTCTTCTGAAGTGGCTGCGTGTTGCCTGCCTGGAAAATTACCAGTTTGAGTTGGGCAGCTTTGAAAAGGAGATTCAGCGAGATGGCTGTTCCTGTGCTTTTTCTGGAAGGAAGTGTGGTCCAAATAGTTGCTCCACAGCTGATGGAGCTGGGGACAGGAGCCTGGCTCTTGGTGACTCTGCCATCTGCTTCATCTGTGCAGACTCATTTCTTCCATTTGGAGGAATTTGCAGTTTGCGAACTGGGTCTCTTCCCAACATGACTTAGATTTGAAATTGAGGTCAGTCACCAATCTCTTGTCCTGCCGGAGGGTCTCTCCTTCGCCACTAGCAGAGCTTGTGTTTTCGTGTCCTGGTCTGAAGCTTGATTAGCTCCAAGCCAGAATTTGGCTTTAATCACTTTTGTCTGCATAGGGAGCAGGAAGAGGAGAGCAGTAGCTTGGTCAGCATCCAAAATTGCTGTAAGACAGAAGGCACAATGAGGACGTGATTGTATTTTTTTTGTTGTTGTTTCTTCTAGGAAAAAAATGAAGCGGGTCTGGGACAGAGCTGTGGACTTTCTGGCTTCGAATGAGTCAAGGATCCAGACGGAGTCCCACAGAGTAGCAGGAGAGGATATGCTGGTGTGGAGATGGACTCAACCTTCTTACCTCTCAGACTCAGAACACTAAAGAGGAGCAAAGGCTGAGCTGTTGATGTGGACCTTTGCAGAAAGACACCTTCCTGGCGGTGGGAAAGAGCAGGTCAAGGTCCTCATTTCCTTGTGCTGGGGATTGGTCACATCTTTGCTCTTCTCTCAGAAAATCTTCATACACACACACACACACACACACACACACACACACACACACGCAAAAAAAGAAAAAAGAATCAGGGCAATAATCTTGTCTGATAAGGAAGAATGGGCTTGAGCCGTTGGGAAGTTCGAGTTGCACCAAAGTCAGCCTTGCGGCAGGTATCCGGCTTCCGCAGGCCAGCAAACTGAGAGCAACTTTCTGTAAAGCAAGAAAATGCATACCTAATAGCGAGGGGCCCCTCTGACAAGGGTTGTCTGTTAAAATTTGACCTCAGTTCTGCAAAGGCCAACCGGTGGCAAAGTCCATCAGGCAATGTTTTTAAATAAGATTGACATTTCCCATGGAAGCATTTGGGTGGCAGTTAGGATGCATTTTATCAGTACAAAGACCGTGCGAAAAACGCTTAACTGATTCCTAAGGAGGAAAATGTTTGTCCGCTTCCTCCTTTAAAGGTGGAGGGAGGAAAAAATTGGGGGAAGGTGGTCGAGGAGGAAGGGCAGTCTGATGTGCCTTGAGTGGTTGGGGCTGGGTTGGGTGGCGAGGAGGAACCGCTGTGACCCTGATTACACTTTAAGTCTGCAATCTCTGCGCTTTGCTATGGGGAGGGAGGGGAGTTGGGGTGGAAAGTGACAGATATAGGAAGATACGGAAAGCTTTTTCTTCCGGCTGCTTCATGAGTTATGAGCAGCTTTGGGAAGGCTGTTAGGATTGAATGTACGTGTTTATCCTGGGCAGCTGCAATGTGCGTGCCGATACCGTGCGTGGAGCGTCCGTACAGGGTTTGTTTGCCAGGTTAATTTTCCTTCAGCCTCACAGTGGGCCCAGGGAGCGGTGATCAATCCTCTGTTCCTGCTGCAGGCGCTATATTTTGTGTCTATAATCATTTGGTTACTTAAGTTTGTTTTTTTTATGTCCAGCAAAGGAGTGTTTGTTTGAAAGAAAATAGCACCATTGTGTGGCAGCTTCGGCTGGGCAGAGATGCTGTTAAAGTGCTGCTCCCAGTGCCACAGAACTGCTGCCCCGCTCGTCACCGAGGCAGCGGGGACCAAGCTCATTGTGCACGAGCTAGGAAGGCCTGCGGAGAGGAGCCAGCAGGTCATATGAACCCACGTAATCAGCACATGTTACTCCCCTTAGCCTCCCGGGAGTGATGTCAGCAATTGCATGGGTGCTTGGAGAGAGATCCCCGCAGCCCCGGGGCAGCTTGCGAGGGGCTGCACTCCAGGTGGGTTTTTCCTGCTCACGTCCCTGCCGTGAAGTCAGCGCTTGTCCCCGCTGCTGCTTCGGGGGCTCCCAGCTGTCGCCCCCGGCTGCCGCTGGCTCCTCAGCCAAACGCTCGGAGGGAGCGGCTTCTCCACGAGCCCAGCCCTGGGAGGTCGCACGCATTCGGTGCGAGGTGCCCTGCATGGAGCTCGTCTTTATCCCCATATGTTCTTTTTGGTTGCAAAAGTAGGGTGTTTGAACAAAAATGGAAACTCAGCCCCTGCCTTTGGGAAGCTCGAGACAATAACCAGCTGCTTCCACTGTTTTTAAAATAGGGGATAAAATGAAGGCAGCTTCGATTCCTCTAGAGTGTTGTAACAAGATCTTTGGTGCTGTTGTAGAAAGTCTTGCAAACACCAGTGCCTACAGTTATAGGCCTTTTTAAAATGCTTATGGGGTTTGGGTTGACTTTTTTTTTTTTTTTTTTTTTAAACCGTCCAGGTGTAGGGTGCAAAGTGAGGCATTGCAATCATTTTGTATTAAACTTGTTTTTGTAGAATAAATCTCACTGGCTTGGTGCTATTTATTATATGCTCAGTTTAGCTCTGTACATCAATATATGAAATAAATTTATTACAAACGATTGTCACCTTTATTTGTACTGAGCAGGCACAGGTTGTGCTCAGTGTTTTGCTCATGCAGTTCAGATGGGTCCTGCTCCAGAGAGCTCCGTTTCTAGGAATAAGAGCACAGGGAACAGAGGGGGATTACCCAAGAACATGGATCCGTGTGGTACTCGGTCAGCTGTCCCAAGTGTTTGGTTGCAAATTAAGTCTCTGTTTTGGGACTAGTTGGCATCGAGCTGGAAGGTGTGTGTGAAAAGCAGCTATCTTGCCTGGTCATGTTTTGATGAGGTTGACAGCTTTGAGGCTTGTGGTTTTATAAACGCGAGGGAGCGATAAGTCTGGGCACGGGCTGCGGGTGCCCCAAGCTTTGCGGGGTTTGTACTTGCTCTTCTCGAGGCAGGTTGCTCGCGCGGGCAGCGTCTGAAGTCAACGGGCTCCTCAGCGACCCCTCACTGTTGGGGCGTCCGCCGGCCACGGTGAGCTTGCTTTTGTAAAGTGTTTTGGGGCATGACATGAAGTGCCAAGCAAAGGTATAGAGGGTGGAACTGATGCTCCATCCTGTCCGCGTTCCCTGGCTGTCTCCTGTCATGGGACACATCATTCCGCTCCTGGTGCTTCAAGGGTTAATAGATTTCAAACAAAGCTCTTAACAAGGACTGCAGAAGTGGGGATATTTGTGTCAAGAGCAGAGGCAGAAAGTCAAGTCTTGGGCTATTTACTAGGTACTGGAGTTCTCAAGGCTGCTGGGAGGGTAGAAGAGGTGCCAGGCCTCCGGGGCCAGCGCCGGGTTTTGGGGTGCTCTGATTCCTTCCTCTTACCTGGGTAACAGTGACTCACGACATGCGCGACTGCGATTTTTAGCTTCCTTCAAAGTCTACTCAGGAAACAGCGAGTGGAGTCTGAATCATCGTTGTGTAACTTCTGTGGACACAGTTGACTCACTCGTGTTTGGGGGGAGAAACGTTTAATTCATCTCATAAGGTAGGTCTGGATTACCAGGGAGCGAGATGTCCACGAGGGCCACCAGCGCCGCGGCTCCTGCTGGAAGGTGGTGGAACTTGGCTACCTCCGCTCCGGTGCGTGAGTCCTTGCTGGGGTTTGGGGACAAAATTCCATGCATTCCTGGGTAGAGGCTTCCACCCTGTCTAGGTTGCTAAGTTACAGCTGAAAAATATTCAAGGTTAGGAACCAGTCTTCAGTTTGGTGCAATTACACGTGCTTTGAACCGGGTTGCCAAGACGTCTTCTCTGATGGCCCCTTCTTTCGTCCCTACCTGGGGAGCAGAGAAGACCACTTCAATGCTGCCTTGCGTCTCTGCTCCGTGTAAGTTGTCCTGGTGTTTTCTGTAGACGAGCGGTTTCCTAGAGCCCCAGGCCCGTTTGGAGAAGGAGATGAGTTGGGTTCTTGATCTCCCTTCCCCGCTCTGCTCACAACCTGCATCAGCTCCCCTGGGGTTGCTAACGCCCCCCTGCCGCTTTCTTGTAGAGCCTTAGGAGGCTATAAATAAATTCTCAAAGGGTGGGCTGATAAAGCCCTCGCATCCCCTTACTGTCAGGAGGAAAAATATGTACCAACAAGGCATCTAAAATAAAATTTGCCCTTTATCTTTTTATTTCCTGCTTCCATTTAAAGGCTTTCCTATTAAATGTTTTGTCTCCTGCTGACATGACAGCTGATGCCGTGCTTATTTATGGGAAGCAGAGGCAGGGCGCCGTGCCAGTCCCGCCGTGCAGACCAGCGTGGACTCGACGAGAAAGAGAAGGGCCGGTGAGCGCTGCCCGCAGGAGCCTCCCCAGCGCCGGGGGACGGCCCCTGTGCCCCCCCGGCCGCCTCCCAAGGTTCGTGGCCGCTGGCGAGTCCAAGCGGTGGCACCACCGGGCTGGTCGTGGCCTCCCCATCCTCCCCGGGCCTTGGCCGGCAGCCCCGCAGCTCCGGAGCCGGGTGCCGAAACCAGATCCCGGGGCGGCCGGGCCCTGCGCTGACCCCCTGAGCAACCACCCTCCGTCGCAGGCGGTTTGGGGCAGGATCTTGGGTAATGGGGGATGAAGGTGGTCACGGGGGCCCCGTTCCCTGCGCCAGAGCTTGGGTGGTGCCCCCGAAGGGCTCGGGGAAGCACCGGCACAAGTGGGGACTTGGTCTGGGAGCCCCAGCCGTGCGCGGGGCGGACGGGGGGCTACGCGTGGGTAAATCCGTGGGTCTCCGCGCTGCCCCTGCTTTGCTGGGCAACGGGGCAGCGACGGTGCTGGGGGGCTGCGGATGCTTCCGGCCATGCAGGAGGAGGAGGAGGAGGCAGCACCGTGTGAGCAGCCAAGGCTGCCCGTGGAAATGGCTGTTGACCCTCCCCGCACGCCGAGCTCCACGCGCGGCCCCCTCTCCCCGTGCTCTCCCAAGCCCCGGCTCTCTCCCTGGTTGCGTTTTGCTGGATGTGGCCCGTGCGTTCGGACGTGGCCGACGCGGCACCGGCTTCACCCTCGTCTTTAAGCGCAGCCTCGGCGCCCGCGGGCAGTGTGTGCCCACGTCCCCCGCGGGCCACCGGCCCTCGTGTCCCCGTGCGCCCGGCTCCCCCGCGCGCGGAAGCGCACGGTGCCCGGGGTGCCCCTTTTCCCTGGCCGGTGTCGGCTTTCCCGGCACGCAGCCGCTGCCGGGTGGCGGCAGGGACAGTTTCCCGGGCCCCGCTTGGCTGCTGTGGGCAAAGTCTCCCCCCTCCTGGCCCCCGAGCACCCCAGTCCCGGCTCCTGCCCGGCACGGACCGGACCCCGGTGCCTTTCCCAGCAAACAAGTGGCCCTTTCGGAAGCTTGGGAAGCCGCCGTCCATCCCGTATCACCCCCAGCCCCATTGGGATGCGGCACTGGGGGGTCCCCTCGTGCACCCCAGCCGCCCTCGCAGCTCCCTAGGGAGGGGATGAGCAGCGGCCGGGGGCTCCTGCGCCAGGCGATGGGAAGCTCCGGAGGGAGGGAGCAGCGCTCGTTTTCCTGGAGAGGTGCGAGGGCACCAGGAGGCAGCCGGGCTCGCTGGAAACCCCGAGCGCTCGGCCCGGGTGATGTGGCCACCACCAGCCCCTTCTCCCTCCTGCAGCCCCTTAACACTCTCGCCCACGGGCTTGTTTTCCTTTAACGCCCGGCGTATTTTCTCTCCCCTTTATGTCGCGGCCGTCAGCTGGGCATACCAGGAGCGCCGGCGCCAGTCACCTGATGTCCCTGTGTGTCCCCAAGCTCCCCCCGCGCCCTCGGGCCTCATACTGGCGCAAGACGGCCGTGCCCGGGCTGTAAAGCGGCGAGAAAAGCAGCACGGGCAGCATCCCGAATCCCAGGGAGCCGCGCTCGGAGCTGAATCCCGCGGGATCCAGCACACCCAGCCTGCAGGTGAGGGTCTGGGACACCTTTAGCACCAGCGCCAGCCCCTTGCAGGGCAGGATGCTTCCCGCGGTTGCTTTTCGTGGAGAGCAGGCGGGATATTATCAGCAACTCTGTAATGGTGGGGCGGGATGGGCCGGGAGCGAGGGCCAGCGGGGACCCGCGGGCTCAGCCGCGAGGACAGCGAGTGGCACCGCGCAGGAGGGGCCCCGGGGCGCCGGGTTCGCCGGGCGCCGCCGGAGCCGCGGCGGGACACGGAGACTTTCCTGCGCGGGAAGGAGGCCGGCAAAGCGACGCTCCGCTGGGAGCCACGGCTCTGTTTTTGCTTAGTCCCTACAAACATCTGGCAGAAAGGTAGGAAAAGTTACCTGCTTCCAGGTCACGGTCTCGAGCCCTGGTAAAGGGCTGCAAGTCTGTGGTTGTGGATTTATACCCCAAATTACTGGCCAGCACTCGCCAGTTTCTAATAAGTAACTGGTATTTACAGGAAAGCTAATTACTGCCCTTGGGTTCAAGAGCCGCATATGTCCCGGTGGCACCGGTCTGTGTGAAGGGGTGGCTGTCCTGACCTCGTCTTCCCATCCGTGGGGCCGAGGAAGACTAGGGTTGGAGCAGGGGGTTGCTCATTGCTGCCCTTTCCCAGCCGCCGGCAGCATCCAGCCTTGCTGGATGGGGCTGCAACTCCCACGTCCCTGCGGTCCCAGGTACTATCAGAGCCCCCAAACCCCCGTCCGCCGGTTGCTCCGCACACAGAGGCGTCTTCCTGGCCATGCTGTTGCTTTGCACCCTCTCCCGCATGCCCAGGCACTTGCAGGCCGAGGAAAGGGGGTTTTTAGCAGCCCATCAATCCACGTTAGTGCGATTCCCATCCTTCCCCCCTAGACCCCGCTGCTTTGCAAAGCAGCCGAATAAATCCTTGCGCGCAGCGAGCTGCATCTTTGCACCTTATTCATGAGGGATGCGGGCACCAGTCGTAAACTTCATAAACATCATTTCCTCCTAGGAAAGGAAATGCAAGATAAAAGAGCTCAGGGTTTTTGCACATCAGGATTTATAGGGGATTGGTTTGAGTGAGGTTTCGTGCAGAGCCCCGTGTTCCCTCCCAGCTCACTGCTGCCCTGCAGCTATTTGTGCCTCCTTGGGCTGTGGGTGAGGGAAGAGTGGAAGAGGCAGCTTTAAAAAGTAATGGGGAACTAATATTGCAGCTGCTTGATGACACGGGGAAATGGGCACATGGAAATGCACAGAGGGGCTGATCTCGAGCGAATTTAAGGTAGCGGGAAAGGCCCGCAGGAGCCCGTGGCCCCGTCGGAGCAGAGGAGAGAGTGCATAAATAACTCGGGAGCTGTAACGGGAAACCCACCGGCGTGAAAGAGGAGAGAATCGGCCGTTGCGGCCGCGCGGGGGGACTGGGCCCGACGGACGGCGCCGGCGTCCTCGGCGCCGGGGGCACCTCCACCGCGCTGCGGCAGCCGGGCGGTCGTGCAGGTCGGCGTTGGTGGCAGCGGCTCCCCGGCCGAGGATCTGCCCTTGAATCCCGGCCAGGTCTGACACCGAGGGCTACGGCCAAGCAGATCTCTCCAAATTAGCAGACACGTTATTGTCTCGCCCTTAATTAAAGCCAAATACCGGCAGCCTGCGGTGTTCAAGGCAGGCGCTGCAGCAGGATGCTCTGAGTTGCCTCCGAGTGCAGGGTCCCCTGGAGATGAGGGCACCGACCACGACTGATAAAGTGAGAACAGGCCCCCTTGCTGGGAGGGCGTGTGTATCACTTAATATTCCACAGTATCCCATTTAACAGGATTCAATGAACACAGCGGCTCATGAGATGCATTTTTTTCCTAAGGCAGCTCTGCCTGGTGGACTCGGAGCTAGAAGAGCCTTGGACAGGATGGAGGGACGTTAATCAAACATTGGAGAGCGGCGTCTGCCGCGTTGCGCTTGGCCGTGGTTAGAGCTGGCAGCACAGCAGCCGTTTCGCCCAAGCCGGTATCTTTTGGCGTTTGCCTGGCCGCAAAGGGGATCGGTGCGGGCGACGCACGGGCGGGCCAGCCCCGAGCGTCGCGGGTGCAACTGCGTGGCCATCTGAAATGCAAACACTTCCCAGAGCGGGACGCAGCGCGATAGCAGGAAAGCTGATGAATTCCGACAAGCAGCGGGGGGAAGGGTCGGGGAAATGGTTGTTTGCAGATGTTTTAAAGGATCTTGGGTGGTTTTCCTCCTTGGAGCGGGGAGTTGTTTTTTATAAAGAGAAAGCAGAAAGTATTTTCCTTCCCCCTAATTTCTGAGTCATTTTCATCTGCAGTGACTGGGTTGTGCTTTTCATTATTTATTTATTTTTTTTCTGGAGGAAAAATACTCTTTTTTTTTTTTTTTTTTTTGGAGACAAAGTGGTTTTGAGGATACAGATTTATCTGTAATTCTGTGTATTTTTAGTGACGCAAATATCTTTTGGCATTCATGATAACTTGAGCTGGAGAGGTGATTTATTTCAAGAGTGTCTTGTTTCAGAGCCGCTCAGACCAGCTCAGTAAGTGTTTGCAGCAACATTTATCTGCTCAGAATGAACAAGCTGCTTCAGAACAAAAAGTAAATGGGAAAAAAAGCCCCTTTCTCCTTAGTGCAAATCTTGCCTGGAGTTTTGCTTAAGAGTAAACAATAAGAGCCTTATCAAATTGTAATTTTTTTCCCTGACTCTCTTTGCAATGCCAAGGTTGCCAGAATTGTAAGTGTGTTATGTCAGCTGCGTTTCAGCCTTGGAATGTCTCTAAAGCAATAAATACTGGATTGAAGTCATGTTGTGCTCTCTGCTCCGAAGAGGTGTTATGACAAACATAACTGCTGCTTTTTTTTCTTTTTCTCTTGCTTCTTTTTTGTCTTTTTTTTTTTTTTTTTTTCTCTTTTCTTTTTTTTTTTTTTTTTTTTTTTTTTTTTTTTTTTTTTTTTTTTTTTTTTTTTTTTTTTTTTTTTTTTTTTTTTTTTTTTTTTAAGGAGGGAAGAGAAATAAAACAAACCCTACAGCTCTAGAGGGAGAAATCCTCTTTAAAAGTTGCTGCAACTTAACAAAACACTAAATGCTTTTATTAACTTGTGGAAAGGCTTTAAAAAGCAGCGTTCTACCTAGGCTGAAAACCACTCATCTAAGTGGCCTGGCTTTGTTCCTTGCTGCGGCTGCCGACTGGTAATTGTAGAGTAGAAATTCCTTTCTGAAGTGCACAGTGACGAAAGGAATAAAATATAAGGGGTGAAAAAAACCCTTTGGGGGGTGCAAAAGGAGCTGCCACGTGTGTCTGGGAGGTAGGAGGGTTCCTCCGTTCCCTGGGGAGGCTCCTCTGTTGCTTCAATCCGTTTCTTGTAACTCCTCCGTGCGCCAGCCCAAAGGGGTGCTGAGCCACGCGCTCGCTTGCTCAGTGCTCTAATTACACCAGGAGGAGCAAGAAGGGGAAATTCAAGCGCCCGAGCTCGGGTTCTGCTGCCGCCGGGGCAGTTGTGCTGGTTGCAGGTCCCGGGTCTGGCTCTAATAGGGGCGCTGCGTTAGAGGAAAGGCTGTGCCTGAGGAGTGACCCTGTGGCCAATGTCCCGCTGAAGTTGCCGTGTTCCCTTTGCCACTCCGTGTCCCTCCTTTAAGGAGCGGCTGGCGGAGCAGCCCAGGTCCCGGTGGGGCTGGTGGTGGCAGTATCAGCCCTGCTCACAGGTGATGGGGGCTTGGATAGAGCAGAGAAGATCTTCTGAAGACCTTCCGATCTACTGCACTCGTTTCTTCTAGCAAACACCACTGATGCAAATTTGCCCTAAGCTATGCTAATAAAAAGCCAAGGTAAAAACAAGTCACCCATGCACAGAGCCAGGCAAGAGCAGGGCTGCGCGCGCTCCTTTTTGAGGGCTGTAGAACCATGGAGCAGACCTCAAAAGGACGATATTCTCCCATTACCTACCCTTTGTGATCATCTTCCTCTGGTTTTCCTGCCTGGATGGTGTGAAGCAAGGCTGCTTCTGCAATGCGTTGATTTTCCATCCGTCTGCCTGGCTGCAGGAGCCTCTGCCCAGGGTTCACCAGCGCAAGAGCCACCTATGAGCTTTGGGCAAAGAGTGAAACAAAAGGGTTTTTTCACTGTAGTGACTAAGTACATGGACAGCTGCTGCTCCACGGGCAAGGTGGCAGTGTGTGACAGCGGGGGTTGTCCCTCTCAGGAGCAGAAAGGTGCGTTGTATTAACCACCCGGCCCAAGGACTGCCCCGACAGAGGCAGCCACACGAACCTGGGAGCTCCTCTCCATCTCCCTCCTGCGCTGCTCTTGCAGGTCCGAGCAGGGTCTCCCGTGTGCACGTCAACCGCGGCTCCCTGCATGCAAGGATCTCACTTGTCACCAGCCTCACTGTCCAGCACTCGCTGCGGGTGTCAGCCGTGGGGGACGCGGTGTGGAGGGCACGGGAGGCCATTGCAGGGCCGTATTCCTGCTGCATCCCAGCACGGGAAAGTGGTTTTGCAGCCCCTGGTGCCACCTCTCAGCCTCCTGAATATCCTTTGCTTTGCAGAAGGGGCAGCAGCGCCCAGCTGAGAAGCCAGAAGGCACCTGGGACGGACTCAAGACCCATTGACCCTCAGCAGCCCGTTGCAGAACACACCGAAACCCTCTCCTGACCCCCCTCACCGCTATTCAACGAGCCAGAACCATCCGTATCGACCCGAGCACGAAGCAGCCCGAGCACCATGGTGGGGAAGAGCCCCCTGGGCCCCAGCGACCCCAGGAAAGTGGTGCTGCTGGAGCCTTTCGTCCACCAAGTGGGGGGCCACATGAGCATGATGAAGTACGACGAGCACACGGTCTGCAAGCCCCTCGTCTCGCAGGAGCAGTGCTTCTACGAGTCGCTGCCCCTGGCCATGCGGCAGTTCACGCCCCAGTACAAAGGTGAGACCTGGGGGGAAAGCAGGGCGGTTTTGGGGGAGCTCCGAGACGCACGGCGTTACCAGCCAGGCTGTTCCTTGAAACGGCATCTCCGGGTCCTAACAAGTAGTCGTGTTTTCCTTGGAATTGGGCAGGCTGCTGCCGAGCTTGGGATAGTGGCTGCAGTGATGAAGAGGAGGCAGAGGAGACACTGGCCACCAGTGCGGGGCTCAGCCCAAGCCATGAAGTCCCCGGTTCCTCTCTCACTTGTGCGGATCGTGTTTTGCTGAGCAGGGACATCTCCCAGGCAGGTCTCGGAGAAGGGAAGAGTTTCCTGTGCGCAGACTCTCTGGTGTCTAATAAGGGCTGAGCGTTGCCCGGTAGTACCGGGAGTTCCTCCTGTGTCCACCCACCTGCTGCCGCGGGATCCGTGGGATGCAGTAACAGGGAGGCCTCCCATTAGGTTGGAAGGGGCAGACATGGAAAGACGGAGGCTGGGAACGCGAACTGGGGTGAAGCAGAGCGCTGCCTCTCTGTGACATTCCTTGCCCGAGCTGCTTTGTCAGGCGAATCTCTAGATTTTGCTATTAAAAGGCAGCACCTGGTGTCCATGAGAGTCGTAGCCCTTTTTTAAAGAAGTTTCTTTCCCTTCCTTTATTCCCCTAGGTTTTTTTTTGCTTTTACTGCCAGACTTGTGCTGTTCATAAAGCTTCCGACCCTGGATTTTTGTGGGAGGCAGGAAGCTCGGCTGTCACTTAAAAACTAAAATATCTTTTGGTCCTTCAGCATTACAGAGGAGAGCACAGAATGTCAGCTGAGGTTTTGATGCACTTCCAATTCAATCTCTCCCTTTCCCAAAAAGTCAGGGGCCTCTTCAGATTTATGGGACGACGTTAAAAAGATGCTTAAGAACAACAACAACAAAAAAGCAATTTTCTTTAGCTCATCAACAAACAGGGCCCAGGGTTCAGTGTGGGGATCTGGGCCCAGTTTTGTCTGTCTCATAAAAATGTTAAGCAGTCACAAACTCTCAGTTCAAGGGTGGCCTGGTTATTAATATCTTTTGGTCTCCTTTTTCTTCTCTATTGCAAGTCCCAGCGAGTTTCGCAGTGAGCGGTAATTAAATAAGAGTTCTCCAATTTGCCATCAGACACACATTTTTTTTTCTACGTGTAACCGACCCGGGCCGAGCAGCGCACACAGTAAAAAGAGGCAGGATGTTTTCCCACGGAGGACTGAGCATCAGGGGAAAATTCCCAAGGTCTCTATCCGCCCTTCGCACGTGCTGATGTTTCTCATCTCTATTCTTAGCCCGTGGTGGGGCTCGGGGACCATTATGAAATGATGACATTATGAAATGATGACATTAAGTACAATGTTGATCAAATATCATCATTCAAACCTAACACCGAGTTGGCTGCTTAAAAATGCCCGCAGGCTGCGGCTCGCTTAACCATTGCAGGAGTGTTGGTGACCTTGAGACCAGCTTTCCCCCTCAACAACTGCTTCCAAACCTCTGCCTGCTGAATTCGGAGCTTGCAATGGGATTAGGGACTTATTTTCAGGCCCCGTTCCGCGCCGACTCTATCGCACACGGCAGTAAAGAAATGCACTTGTAAATTTAAAAATAAATCCATGAGGGAAGAGCTCCATGGCAAAACGTTCCTGAGAATCACCGGGATGCCACTAGCGTGGTGATAGCATCCGTAAATACCCGCTGGCTGCCTCGCCTGCCTTACACAGGGCAGGGCTGCAGTTCTGGTGCAAGCGAAAGGCCAGCAAAGACAAGTCCCCAAACACATCTTTGCTCCCAGACAGATGTTTTCTTGTTGTAAGAAAAGAGGAGGTTAGGAGCCATCACCACGCTAAAGCTACAGGGTATATATATTTGTTTTGCACAGAGGTCACTCACAGGACAGATGCAAAACCTCCCCATCCCTTAATGAAGTACAACAGGAAGCAAAAGTACTTTTTCAAGCTGAAAGGTAAGCTTAGGAAGGCAGAGTTTTCAACAGGAAGGAGGTGTGATGATCACATTCCTTTGCAATTGAGCTGCTTTTTTTGCCTTTGAAAATCTCCCCATTAATTTTCGTATTAATGTTAGATATTTAAGACCTCTTAGTTTCATGCTATATATAACGTTTTTAGGGCCAGATTGTCAGCACTATGTAAATCAGCACAGCTCCATTGACTTGCAGATATGTAATTGGGACAGTTTTTAAGGTTACAGGCTGCTGTAGTGCAGTAATTGAAGCGTAGCGCTAGATTTGGAATCGAGGACTCTTGTTCGCCTCTCAGTGACTTTTAAAAAATAAAAAGGCTTTGATTTAGGCAAATGTGCTGGGTGCTTTCATGGCTACCTCTCCTGGAAATTCAAGGCATCAGAGTTGGTAGGGCTTTTCTGCTTGCTCTGAGTTAACCTGTAGTACAGATTTTTGCAAATGAGACACAGCTGAAGACCCTGCACGTGATGTAGGAGCCAGAGGAAAACAGATCTCCCTTTGCTCATGGTGACCATGGGCAAAGGGCAGAAACAGCTCCCACAACAGAGCGGCCTGTGTTCCCCACTCATTTTGGTGCAAAATTAGCTGATGTGATGAGTCTGCCTGTACAAAGTGCTTGGGCTAATGGTGATTTTACAGGGAAAGGGAACAGGAAGAGTCGTGCGGCTCGTCCTGCGCTCACCTGCGAAGGGGCAGGAAGGCAGCACGTCGGGCCCGAGCGCAGCGGGATCTGCAGGGTTATGGGTCGCAGCCCCGGGGACGCGCGGCCCGGACTGCTGAGATCCAGGCCCTGCAAACGTCCCTTAGCCAGCAGAACTCGGCAGCCAGGGCGCTGCGCACGCACGGGCAGGGCAACTCCTTCGTGTCTCTGTTCGCCTGCTGTAATCTCCCTGTAAATGGAGAAAAGGGGGGTCACATGTTTCTTTGCTTTGGCAGACTTGCTCAGGAGAAGAGCTCCTTTCTTGTAAATGCAGAAGGGCCTCTCCCTGCGGTGGCCGAGGGAGGATGCTCTAGCCATTAGGCACTGAGACCTCGGGCTCTGTGACGCTCTGGGGCTCCTTCCAGTGATGAGTTTCCCTGGTTCAACACACTTGACCGTGGCGTTCCGGATGTGCCTCGCTGCAGCTAGACTCGAAAGCAGCAGGGCACTGCTGCAAACAACTTGTGTGAGCAGCATCCCACCTGGGCCTGAAAGGGTGATGCCCCAAAAATGCCTGTACAGCTCCGAGAGGCTCAGAAGCCCTGGACAGGGCGGCTCGCCCCAAGAACAGCGATGCCCCGAGCAAAGGGCTGCTGTTAGCAGCTTTTCCCAGAAAGGTCAGAGCTGTCTCCTCTGGGAGCCACGGCCACTCCTGCTCTGTCATTTGACACGCTGAGGCAGCAGTCCCACTGTCGGAGCTGGGATGAGACTGGGGTAAATGCCTGGCAGACAGGATGGCATCTGATCCCTGTAATTCCCATAAAGCCAGGAAAAATCGCAATGTTAATACGTTAAATATATAGTGGAAAATGCTAACTGCCTCTCAGCTTTCAGGAATGGGTATCGTGTCCCTCCTCGTGCACGAACACCAGGCACATAGAAGCCCATTCCCTCCTCTTGGCCCAGGGCGATGCCATTCCCATGCTGGTCCCTGGCACCTGGGGAGGACACAGCCATGACAACGTGCAGGCACCATGGGCGCGGGCAGCACTGCCAGCCCGTGCACATGCACTTGCTTTTGGGGATCAGCATCGCTGTGGTTCTGCTGCAGTGCCAGTGGGCAGCGATTTCTGCGGGTGTGATTGTGTCAGTGAAAGAAACTAGACAGAGAGGGAAAGAAAAAGGCAAGAGGACACTTTGGATCCTGGAAAGCCATCAGGCACCAGCTGTCCTCCCTTTCAGTCCAGCTAATGTCGGTTGCCCAATCGCCCTCCTTTCAGTCCAGCTAATGTCGGTTGCCCGGTTGCCCAATCGCCCTCCTTTTAAAGATGATCTAATATGCCAGAAAAAAAAAAAAAAGGCTCTCAGTTTTTCAGTGTAATTTTCACCTGTCCCAACAGTAAAAACCCAAGTCCTTGTTTGCCATCTATAGTGATCCTAGAGAGTTGTTACTTGGCACTCGCACGGGGCTTTTCATCTTCAGGACTAGCTGCACCAGTATGGGCTTATGGGCAAGGCACTGACCGAGACTCTGCAGACCTGGTTTCTGTGTCCACCTCTGCTGCTGGTCTGCAGGGTGCTCAAGGCAAGTCAGGTCTTTCTGAGCCTCAGTCTCCCTGACTCTAAACTGAAGATACTGCCTCAAAAATGAAGATACTGATAATGCCTCCCTTTGCAAAATGCTGCGAGCACTGTGAGTGCGGAAGCAGCTTGGTGGTGTCACCTGGGTCATCCAGCACCTGCCATCGTGCTGTCTCTGTCCCACAGATGGGGACGGCGAGCTTGCCAGGTTAAACTCCTGCAACCAGCGCCCACTCGGGGCTGCGAAGCCTTTGCAGCTCCTCCTGCCGTCAGCAGGAGACTTCACTGAGCTTAACTGCTCTGAAAAGGAGCTCAGTGTGGTCTCCTGGAGACGGAGGCAGCCGAAAATAGAGGCCAGGGCTCACATAAGGTGCAGCTCCTCAAAGGCATTCGGGAGCGTGGTGCCCTTCGGTCAGAATGTCTTGTTCAGGGTCACATGTTGAGTGCAAGAGCTGGGACTAGAGCCCTGTCTCCAGGGCTACCGGCTGAACCACCACCACTGCTGCTAGGGTGAAAAGTGAGACCTAGCGCCTCCTGAGCTGGGACGCAGACGACACGCAGAAAGTTCTAGGTGGCTACTGAAAATTGTTAAACTGCGACAACGTCCTTCCTCCGCTCTTGCCGCCTCCTCTTGCGAGCGTGCTTTGGTTTTTGTGCCACTGTACTCTCTCCGGTTAAGCAGCTGATATATCAGCTGTCTTTGGAAAATTCCCTCCTCGACCCCAACCCTGTCTTTGCTTTCTGCCAACAAGAAGCGAGACCTGAAGCCCTTGTCATAAATGAGCCAGGAGCTTCTCGTCCTACACAAGGGTCTTTGAAGGGTCAACTGTTGCGTAGGAGAGCCTGGGTGTCCAGACAGGAACGGACAGCGAAGGAACGCGACGTTCAGCCGAGACAGGTTTCAAGTGGAGACCACGCAGGGGAGGCAGCCATAGCTGTGAAGAGGAAGGAGTATCAGAAAAGCCCGTGCTGTTTTCCAGGCTCTGGGACTAATGGTGTCTATTGGGCCTAGGATCAGACCGGGATGAGTGTGAGAGGTCACTGAAATACAAGGAGGCAGCTGCGCTGCGAGGTGCCAGCCCTCTCAGGAGCACCTGGAGCTGCTGCGTAACACTGATCCACATCTGCATGATAATGCACAGGTTAATCTGCTGCCCAGGTACTGATTCCAGTTTGTTTTCCCCTCTTCTCTGCAGGTATCATTTCCGTGCACCTCAAAAAGGACAGCCTGGGTAACCTGAACTTGGTCGCCAGCCCCAGCGTGCAGACGGAGCCCTTGCTGGACACCATCCACGAGCCGTCGGTCACGCTCTGGCACAAGTGGGCCACCGGCAGCAGCAGCGAGCGCGCGCTCGTCCAGTGGAGTCACACGCAGCTCACCAAGACCCTCAAAGACAGGTAGGAGGTGCCACGTGTCCCCCTGGGCGCCCTTTGGAGCGGGACCCCCTCCTGGTCTGGGCAGGGTCTATTGGGCAGGTTCCCGTGACTCCTGGTTTAGGGCAAGGGGAAGAGAAGCAAATCCAGCTCGTTGGCTTCATGGCTCAGCTCTCCACATGGCTGTGGATGGAGCGGGGCAGGTTCGGCTATCATGGAGATGATGCCACCCAAATGTGTGTCCCAAACACTGCTTTCCACCTGGTGCCTTTGGGTCCAGAAGCAGTGAAAAGGAGGAAAGGGCATCAGCTCCAGTGAGAACAGCCCCCGAACATGCTCAGCATGTGATGCCCTTCTGCTGGAAACCAGCCAGAAGCAGCAGAGATGCAGTAACTACAAACTCAAGTGGTTCAATCCTGCCCTCGTCCCAGGGGAGAGCTGTGTCTGAGAAGCATTACAGTCCTCGCAAGCACACTCTGACCTTTGCACTTGCGGAGGCTTTCAACAAGACATCTTTCATCTCAAATTGGTTTGGAAAAGACTGGGGTCAGCTGTGACTGAAGGGTACAATATTGCTACCGTGAAACTGCTGCCCTCAGTGAGAAGAGAATTATGGCTTTTTGGATGAGCGAGACCAACAAATGACCCTACAAGGAGAAAAAAAATCTCCTCTTTGCTCCCTCCCTCCCCTCCTCGAGGCCAGTCCCTCTAAAATGGGAATCATTCCCATTGTTGGACAATTTGCCAGTGTTGTGCCTGTTAGATAAATAGAGATTCCTGGTCGTTGGTGCTTTTCAGAGAAGCCAAGCACACTTTGAAATTATAATGAAAGACAGTATTGGCACCCAGCAATAGTTTGCTTTCTGAAAATTACTTTCAGGAGTAACAAAGGATCTCTGCAGGCTGGACATGATGAATATGTTTCCTTTGAGAGTGCCTGAAAATCTACCTTATCAAGTTTGAGGGTCTACAAAAGAGGAGAGGAGGGAATATTCTTTTCCGGAGCTTATAAAGCAAACACGTTCTTTTGTGTGTTTCGTCTAGCTGCTCAGGGAAAATGCTATTGAGGACAGACCTTCAATACTGTACAGATTCTCTCTTGGAAGATGCAAACAGAAATCAGCCTGAAAGAAACAGCTACAACCCCTGGGGACTGCACTGTCACAGGCAGCACCTGAACCGCATGTCCTCCAAATACAATGAGAACAAACTTCATCGTATCCTTTTCCTCTCTCCACTTGTCTTGGCATAGTCTTGACCACAAGCAATGAGTAATAATCAATATATGTTTTACTGGAGGTGTACGCAGGCCCACTCTGTCCAGGGCCTGGGCAAACACAGAATATAATTCCCCTGTATCTTATCCCACTGTTTTGAAAAGAAAAAAAGAAAAAAAAAATACTTCTTAAGAAAAGGTATTCAGCGTAAGTCAAGGATCCCCTTGGCATGCATTTAAAAATATAACTATATAGGAATTAGCAGCTGCCTTGCCTTTTATTTTTCTATTACACTTCATTACCCAGCAGTCATGTGAGTAATACAGCTTAACAACTTCCCCCACACCCACTGCAGTGAATTTAGTACAAAGGAAAGGTGTTGGATTGACAGCCCAGGGCTATAGTGTCACTGGAGAATGGAGCTATTGGTACTTTAATTGGTAGGACTGTACTACAGTAAATTAACAGAAATTGGCAGCAAGGGGCCTATAGCAATGACATGTTGGTAAAATTGGCTCAGAAAGTCTCATTACAGTTGTGAGCTATTATGGAGAATGTCAGCAGTTGCTGTGATTTAAGATCTCTTTCAATTAGAATGTAAAAGTATTGAGTTTCCCTTAACTCATGTTCAGAGTTTCTCTTGCTTGAAAATGTGGTATCAAAGTACAACTATCCCTGCATTCTGGACCTGAAGATGGGAACCCGGCAGCACGGAGATGATGCCTCGGAGGAGAAGAAGGCTCGACACATCAAGAAGTGTGAGCAGAGCACCTCTGCGTCCCTGGGCGTTCGCATCTGCGGGATGCAGGTGAGGAGGAGTGTTCAACACGCTGCTTGAAGCAGCTGGAAATCTGCGGGGCCTCTTCCCTTCACTGATGTAAATGCAGGTCGTTTCATTCCTGTTTTCCACTGAGTTTCTGGCCATTTCACCACATATGCTGCCCTCAACCAGGAGGGGATAGCCAGGGGCATAAGAATATGGCATATATAGGGTAATCCTTCCCTTGTAGCCCCTCTTCATCTTATGGAGATCTGGCTACTTTCATAAATGGGGCCTGCAGAGGGTTGGCCACATTCAATAGCCACCGATATGAACAGCTGAGACCAATTTAGAGCCGCTGAGAATCTGCCTCTACAGGAAGCCAGACTCTCATCTCATGCTCAGCTCTGGAGTGTTGCACTAAAAGAAAAGCCCAAAGCAAATGCAAAAAGAAAAAAAAAAAGAATAATTTGCCACACTCGTTCCTTCATGGAGCTGTCTCATTTGATCAGTGCGTGTGCGAGGGGTTTGTTTTGTGCTGTTATGGTGCCTCTTGATCAAAATCACTAGAAACTGAAACCCTGTATTTGTTCCACTTGCACTTTCCAAGCAGCTTTCAAAATGTTTTTCTCCTGTGCCTGAAGGATAATTATGACAATGATGATTATAAAGCATATATATGGTAGTATAAACAGGTAGTGTCAAAAACTGTGTTCCTTCCTGGTCTTTGATACGCTTCTCTTGTGTAGATTTTCCCTTAAATTACAACTGGCACATGAGCTGAATCCACTCCCCCATTCTTCCAGTGTTAACAGATCTTCACAAATACCTGCCTGTGTATTCCTGTATTTCTGTGTTTAAAAAAAAGAGCAAAATTATTGCTGTCCATGTGCTGCGTATTGAGAGAAGGTACAACAGCAGGAGTATTGCTCTATTGCTGCAACCTCCTAGCAGAGACAGAGGGAGAATGCTCTAAATCACTCATGACGTGCCTGTGACTTATAGCTGCACGGGTTTCACGAAGCGGTAATTTATAGCAGTACAGCAAGAATCTGCACCAGTGCTTTAAATTGAATAGTCTAAATCTCCGGAAAAGACAGGGGGTGGGATTCAGTGGGAAGCCAGCAGTACCTTGCCAGTACTGCTAGACTGCAGAGGCTCCGTGTCTCCCATTTCTCAGCCTGGCTTTGAAGTTTTTCGATTAAGACCGAGTCTGGAACACTGGAAAACTGAACAATAAGCCATGCACGGAATTCAGATTGTTGTTCTTTTTCTTCAAGGTGTACCAAGCTGAAACTGGCCACTTCCTCTGCAAAGATAAATATTACGGAAGAAAACTCACACCTGAGGGATTCAGGCAAACCTTGCGCCAGTTCCTTTGCAATGGTAACTACCTCAGAACTGATCTCTTGGAGCCCATCATCTTGCAGCTAAAAGCTCTGCTTTCGGTCATTAGGAAGCAAAGCTCCTACAGGTTCTACTCCAGCTCCCTCCTCATCATCTATGACGGACTGGAGAACAAGGAGAATGCAGCACCCTTGGATAATCACCTGCAGGGGCACTTCCAAAAAGCAAACTGCACCACGTCGCATGGCACTGGCCACTCCAAAGTGGACGTCCGCATGATAGACTTTGCCCACACCACTTTTAAAGGCGCCAAATGCAATCACACCACTTACGATGGGCCAGACCACGGCTATATTTTTGGTCTAGAGAATCTCATCAAAATCCTTCAGAATATCTCTGAAGGAAAATGACAAATTATGTGAAATAGCCTGGATTTACTAGTCATATTCCTGGAAAGTACTGCATTGGGTCAGTTGTATGGGACCCTCACAGCTGCTAAACGTCATGTGCACGGTTTGGAATGAGAGCATGGACAGCTTGCTAGGAAAGTGCAGAAATGCTACGTGCCATTACTGAACTCAAGCGTAAAAAGCAAAGAGCTGAAAGAATCTGTTCTGCCTGCAATCAATCAGAAGACTTACTTTCCTTTCTTGTTTTACTGCTGTCCTTGATTTATTTGTGAGCCCAAAGAAAGCATTACTTGAAGGAGTCTTAATGATAAAGCAGGACCTGCTCACCTCCACCACACTCAAAGCCACACGGGCTAAGAAGATATTGTGCGTTTGAGCGAGACTATTTAAAGGAGCTGGCGGGTCTTAACACATTGCAGGATTCCTTTCAACTCATGCTCAGGTGCTACGGGCTGAGCACACTCACAGGCACAAGCAGAAGAAAATCAAATGCCTGACATTCCTGGGATGGATGCCTAGTGCCGCAGGACTGGAGGGCGTTCTCCGCACTGCACGGGCAAACAGACTCCATTGAAACCTAAAATAGAAAGATATCTAAATAAATATAAATCTAAAATATATTAGATGCTGCAGAGGTCCCAGCTCTAGAGAAGTTCGGTGTGAAAGCAGGTGGACCTCAGACCAAGAACTGCACGTTGCCAAGGTTCAACATCCCTGCGGGACATAACAGGGCATGTTGCAGTAGGTCTTTTTTTTTAAGCAAGGGCTCCATAGGAGCTGAAACTATGGGAATGCAACGATTTTGCCAGATACTAGTCATGAAAACATTCACATCAAGGTATTTCTGCTTCAAAAAGCATGTGAGATTGAGTCAGGAACTAGATATTAAAGGTCACCTAGAAATTCCTTTGTAAAAGTATTGTGTGTTTGGAGGAGACGATAACAACAACAAAAACTTGATACAACAATGTTTACAGCTTTTGTGGACAGATTTTAATTATGGAAGAACAATGTAATTCCTTCCTGCATGGTGTGGGAAACTTGGAAGAGAAATCCTTACACAAGGAGTAGAGCTACAGCACCCAGGTACTGGAGAGTGGGAATACAAATAAAATTGTCTAAGCAACCCTCACTTGCTTTCCATCTTTTTTCACCCCCTCACCTCCGGGGGCATCCTTAGGTTACGTTACCTCTTGTTTATAGCTGTGTGTTTTGAAAAGTACCATTATTTCCACAGGTTTAAATACCAGATCTCCAGAGAGATCCTTTCACTTGTATTTTACTGCATACAGCTGGTGAACTGCTAGGATTTATTGCTGGAAATCTTAAGTCATCTGGCCCAGTTGCATATTTTAGTTGGCCTAAACTGCATCTGGGTAGAGCTCATTATTTACTGGACCCTATTCACAACATTGTTTATTTCTTGCCTACACACTAAGACAACTCCAAAACGGCACATTCTGCTTCGGTTGTAAAAGGACCAAGCCATCTAATGCGCTGTGCAGCGCCGCCCTCTGATCAGCGCTAACCCAGGCCGATGTAACCCTGCTCGGTAGTTTGCAGTGATACAGTTCAGCACCCACCGCTGCACGCGGGCACTCCAGGCAGCGGCTCTCAGAGCAGACGAGGGTGAAGGATGGAGGATGACGCAGCGGCAGGGTCAACAACACCTCTTGGGGCTGCTTCACCTGCCACGTTTTCTAGGAGAAGAAAAAAAAAAAAAAAAAGCCATCCCGGCTGCTTGTGTAACAGCAGCAGGAAACAGGCTGCTCCCTCCCTTTATGCCCCTTATACATATATTTATTCAATCTTTTGCCTGCAGAGGGGAGGAGCGCTGAGCCAGAGCACAACCTTATGTGCTCCAAGTGGAGAGGGGCAGAGGGGAAAAAAACTGGCTAAGCCTTTCCAGGATTTAAAACGGCCAGAAACGCGGCCCCTCGCAGGAGCTGCCGCGTGGCCCGCCCGGCCCCGCGGCCCGCCCGGCCCCGGCTCCCCGTGGCCTCGCCCCCCGCACAGAGCGCCGCGCTCGGCCCCAACTTGGCAAACGAGCAGGCCAAGCCGCGTGCTCACCAGCCGCCCCTCGAAAGGCGCTATAAATTTGGGTGTAAATCCCTGAAAAAAGGCGGGCTATGAGCCCCGGGGCGGCGCCTCACAGCCGCCCGCCTCAGCAGCCACCGCAGGGATGTGCGAGGCGGGAAGGGTAAAAACACAAAGCCTGCCCAGCGCGTTGGGACGGGCGGGTGAAGCAGCCGCCCCCCATCCTGTTTCTCTGCTTGGAGCCCCCAAAAAGCCCCCCGAGGGGCAGCCCCAAGGAGCCCCCTGCCCTATTCCCTCCACCCCGCGCGCTGACGAGGCGCCGCGCGCATGCGCACCCGCCGCCGGGCCGCGCGCGCGGCCCCTCTCGCCTCCCGTAGTCGCTCATTAGCACAGCGCCGTCACGTGGCCTGGCCCGCGGGCTGCCATGGCGGCTACCAGGTACCGGCGGTTCCTGAAGCTCTGCGAGGAGTGGCCCGTGGAGGAGACGAAGCGGCAGCGCGACCTGGGCGTCTTCCTGCGGCAGCGCGTGGCGCACGCCTTCCGCGAGGGCGAGAACACGCAGGTGAGCGCGGCGGGGGCGCCGCGGGGGCAGGCCGCTTAACGGCCGCTAACGGCGGGGGGGGGGCGATGCGCATGCGCGCTGCACTTCCCGCCTTTTCTGCACGGGCGCCTCGCGCCTTCGCTGTGGCGGCGGGTGCTGAGGCGGCGGCTCCGGCCGAAATGAAGCGTTGAAAAGCCCGGCTGGCCCCCCCCTCCCTGCCACCTTGGGTCGCCCAGGTGGCAGTGGTTGCCCTCTGTCCCCCTGCGTCGCCTTGGCAGTGGTGGCAGTTTGTGATTTTTGAGGGTTTTTGTGAGGGGGCTGCAACAGTCGCCTCAGTTTCTGGGCACAACTGTCAGGAGTCTCGTACTGAGGATTTGGGATGTTCTCTGCCTTTCAGGGCATGGGTGACCTTTTCCTAATTAAATCCCTAGCATCCTTTGGAGAAATCCCTTCTGCAATATTCACTGCCCTTGCTTTGCATAGCTTGGAGCCAGTGCAGTTAAAGCAGGCTGATTAGCTGCTGTATTAAGTTAGATATTAGGAAAAATTTCTACACCGAAAGAGTAGTCTGGCATTGGAACTGACTGCCCAGGGAAGTGGTGGAGTCCCTGTCCCTGACTGTTCAAGAAACACGTAGATGAGGCACTTGGGGACATGGTATAGCAGACAGAGTGGTGAAGAGTTTGTGTTTGGACTTGATCTTGAAGGACCTTTCCAGCCATAATTATTCTGTGATTCTATAGTTTTATAAATCGTGGTTTTTTTTATTGCAAAGTTTCCTTTGGGTCTTTTCAGAGCGTGGGAAGGGTTGACCTGAATGTCTTGCTCTGCCTTGAAATCTAGGCCTTCTAAGATTGCCCTAGCCAACCGTGCAGCTTATTCCCAGCTTAGCGGGGGGACAAACTTCATTTTTTGCTGCTTTTTTGCACAATTTGCAACACATGAGTTGGAGAACCCTGTTAGAGTGATGGTAGAAGTGGGATGCCTGGCGAATTTGTCAGCACTCTAATATGTTTATTATCATGTGTTGCTTGCCATGATCCTGTGATGATGCAATGATGTGATAGTGTTGAGATACATAGGGAAGCCCCAAATTGTCGCACAGCATTAGGATGCAATGGTTTTTAGAGCAAAACTCGAGCTACCATTGTAATTTTATTGGAGTTTAGACTTTGGTGCTAAAATAAATTGGAAAAGTTAATGCTTGACTTGGGCTGCAGTCCTCTAAAGATTCGGGGGTGGTGGCCTGGAATATAAATGGGCCCTTACCTACCGTGAAAAACAGTGATGGAGGCTGTTCCAGATGTGGGTTTTCTACTTGAACGCGCTGTTATAGGCACCTAATTCTATACTGGTCACCAGAATAATCCGCAACAGACATTTCAGAAAGTGCTTATTGCTTTTTCATGTGCTTAGGACAGCTAAATATGCTGCAGCAGTTGGCTACAAGATCCCAAAGCTGCCACTCATCTTGAAAATCTAAATTGATGCCTGCAGCACTGATGTCAATTTGTATGTATAAAGGCTTAATACAGTAAAGGGAAATGTACTGGCAGACAGCAGGAGGAATGCATAAGAGAAGAGCTAGAACTATAAAGGACACTTTATCAGTCTAATGTCTTTTATTCACACACAATAAGATTTGCTGATTTTTTTTTTTTTTCTGGCAATACTATTTCTGCTACCCATTTAATAGCTATTGCTGCTATCATTTCTAACACACCAGCAGGGTTACTTGAAATGTGACTGCAGAGTGTGTTAAGCTGAAGATCACCTGCAGCATGAGGGTGCTCCCTTCTGACAGCCTGTCTGGCCTGATGTTCCCTCTCCTGCAGCAGCCGCTACCTGCTGAGGAAGCAAAACCTCTTCCCCGCCTGCGTGGGGGAGATGTTACCTGCCTTGTGCTGAGCCTGTGCTGGTGTCCCAAGGCTGGATTAGCTGTGTCATTTGATCCTGACTGGTGAACTCTTGATACTGTTCTTACTCATGTATCCAGCTATTTTAATCATTTATGTTTGATGTCATTGAGCAGCAATGCAGAGTTCTGATCAGGTTGACTCCCATTTTAAAATAGAAAGAAAAAAAAAAATGCTGCGTCCTACGTGCTGCTAAATAGAGGGCTCTGCAAGGCAATGCACCTGCTGGGGCACCTAAGAGAGGGTCGTGTATTAGCAAATTCTTTCCAACTTACTAGACCAAAATAGAAATCCATTTACCCTTCACAGGCTATTCAGTGTCTTTCATGCTGCTTTTCCCTAATCAATTATAAACTATTTTTAGCCGTCATCAGGATTTTCTACCTTCCATCCTTATCCCATAGTACTTTATCCTATTTGATCCTGCAGAATAAAAGAGGAGGCAAAACTGGCCATGGAGCAAAGAAGTCTTGTAGCTTGCACAGCCCTGGCCAATGAGCACACGAACAAACAAAGCTGTCCAGCTCTGTTCTCATTAAGTGTGTATTCACAGCTGATCTGTCAAATCTTCTCAAGCAGAATTTAAGGACTCTTCTCGAGATTACATGCTTCGTTACTCTTGTAGGCCAAGCTGGGCAGAAGTGGAGGGGAAAGAACATGCTTTGCATTCTCGAGCAGCATAATAGGGGCCACCAGCATCCTACATTGTATGGGAAGTCACCTAAGCTGTTGTTTTCACTGTCCTTCACAAAACCCTTTAGTTGAAATGAGAAGTTTTCTCCGTGAAGGTTTAAAGAGTTGTGTGATACTCCTATCTCTTTTCAGATTGCTGACCCTGCAGCCTGTGACCAGATGTACGAGAGCTTAGTCAGAATCCACACCAACTACTACAAAAACAAGGTGAGCTTTGGCATTGGCTTACGATGCCCCATCCCATCATGATTTTCTGGGAATTTGTAGTAGACAAGTGAACAGTTAGCAGCACGTAGCACTGCCTAGTGCTCTTGGTTTCTCCTAGGTAGCTGTAGACAACTTGGCCTGTGTAACATGTGTGAACAATACAGATAGTCCTTGCTATGGATGAACTGAATTTGCAGAGCTTTACTGAAAATGAGCTTGAACTCAATAATGTCACCACAGAATAATTTGCTTTAATGCAGTGCAAGTCAAGTTCTCTCTCTCCTTCTCTTGGCTCCTTGCTCATTTGTGAAGTATCCACGACTGAAAGACACTACCTTCACTGGAGTGACTGTAGAAGACTGCAAGATGATCTTAGCAACAGGTACTAATACCCTGCTTAATTAGGGAGTAACGCTTTGTAGGAGACAAAGTACATTCCACTCTTTGTGGTGTTTGCTGCATGACTTCTGCTAAACACCTCTTTAGGGCAGAATGGGACTGCCACGCAGCTATATTAGGTTGCTTAAAGAGGAATAAGGTCAGGTATTATTGAGGAGTTCTTAATTATTAATTTATCAGGACAAGGAGTTGATTGTATCTTGCAGGGGCTGGAGATAGTAAAGGATTTTACAAGGGCTGGTTGAGACTGGATATCAGGATCTATGGGAAAGAAAAATCCCAGCCTATTTAGCATTCTAAAAATGCTCAGTTTCTATTATATTTTCTTCAAATTCTCTTCAGTATTTCTTCTCTTGTATTGAGCTTTGAGAGAGCAGGGTACCATTATGCACAAATACACTCAGCCAAGTCATTTATTAAGTGCAGTGTAGGAATCTAGTGCAGTTTTGTTCTGCTCCAGTTCCTAACTTTGATTGCAGTGTGTGGAAACTGAATATTAGTTGTTAGTGATAAGAGACTCACCACAAAATTGATTGGATGCAAAACCAAATTTGCCTCAAGCACTGAAATAGAAATTCATTAAGATGAAAAGTCAAAAAGGAAAATATGTGTAAGGCAAAGCTCTGGTAAGAGAGCTTTCATTCCTTTGCTTTTCTGGTTTTCTTCCTCATTCCCCATCTCTCCCCCTTCTCCTTTTGCAGACATTCTGAAACAGATGGAGGAAATGAAAAAAGGGACATGGAAAAAATTGCGGGAAAGGTTTTATGCCAAGAAATCTGAAGAGGACTCAAAGTCATAGGCTGTCTCCCAGCTTCTCCACTGTATATATTCCTAAAGCGCTGTACGCTGCCATTATGAATAAAGCCATTCATTCCTCTTAGCAACAACATTTTATTCAGACATACACCTTATACACTTCGTTTTTCGCCCTCCCTGCTTTGCTGTGGGGGATGCTAGGCCTTAGGTAAATGCAGTTGCTGCGTATTTGCTGACAGGTAAGGACAGGGTTTAATCATGTGTTGCTGATAGGGCTGCCATAAAGTTCAAGTGTGCTCAATCCATGCTGTGGCCTATTTTTAATTCCTTTGTGAAGCTTTAAGGCTTGCATCAGTGTCTGTTTGGGGGAGGCAGGGGGTTGGAGAGTGTTAACAGAGCACTGAATTGTTGCAGAGCTGCTTGGCTTGGGAAGGACGAGTGTCTAGAGCACAGCTATGCCAGGACTCCGCTTGGCTACAGGAAGCACCAACAGCTGCTCCTTTTTCTGTATTTGAACAGTGTTTTCCTGGCAAGTAGTGAAAGAATCTGAAACTTTGCAGCAGGCTCTAAGCCAGAGCTTCAGAACACAAGGCTGGTGGTCGAGGTATTTCTTCATGGTAACATTCTTTTTTTCACCTTCTGGCTTGAACTTCATACGACATTTTAACATTTACCATCTGGAACACTGATTTATGGTGTACCTGGAGTAGTACAGTGTTGGCCCGGCTTCAGGGCTTTGGATTATTCTGCACTTGTGCCTTTATTTTATTTATTTTTTAAAATAATTGCCACATTGCATACCAGAGCACACAGGTAGGGAACCTTCTTTATCATATTTCAGTTTTTATTATAACTTGCTTTTGTATTTAATTTAGTTAAGGCAATTTACAATTTAGTTCTTAAGTAACAACAACAAAAAGTATAACATTACACCAGAGATGAAATTAAAACACAGGACACCCCTTCACAGTGAACTCCTGTAAACTCCCTTGTCCACAGAAGGCCAAAGACCAGTTCATACAATGAGAGCTTTGCTGCTCACCCTCATCTGGTGAGTTAAGTTATCAATGCATCTCCGTGAGTGTAGCTCCTCTTTACTGCACCCCCGTGGTGGACAGAATTCTTTAAATGGACAAGAATCAGCATGGAGCGGGCATGGCAGATACGATGGCTGGTTTGCAGAAATCCACGTTACTACTGACGCTGTTGGAGTAAGTTAAATATTGCACCCCTACACTAGTTACACTACAAGTGGTATCCTTATGCAAGGTGCAGGCCACCGGAACGTAGTGCATGGAGATAAAGATACCCACACTTGCAAAATACCGTTATTGCAATGAGGGATAAAAGTCCTCTATAAATCATCTTCCTACAAGGGCGTTAGAGTAGGTCGTGGGTCCGGGTAGCGGAAGGAGTCCTCGCCAGTGCCTGGTTTCTGTTTGCTGCTGGGCAGAATTGCTTACCTAAGCGACCTAAGGAGAACGTGGACTCGGAAGCTCCTCGGCGTGGCTTTTTCCGACAGCGATGTCCGTGTGTGGACCCCAGGAACAAGCAGCCCTCGTTAGCTGATAGATCCTTTTAGTCCCTTGGTGGGTGAAGGCGATGACTGTGCTGTGTTCTAGTGGTTCATGGTATTCTGGACATCCACAAACCCCATCCTTTGTCTCCGTTTCCTTTGCTCTGTCATCTGGAGTTCAAACAAGGACACAAGTGAGGTAGGAAACGAGGCCGCCTCCTTTCTCTTCCCCAATGCGCTTGTCAGACATGTGACTTGAAGCATCTGCCAGAAAGCCCTATGAGTTAGACTCTAGCTGATGAGGAATTAAGCTATCAAAAAGCACATGTCCCAACTGTTCCTGACCTCAAAAAGCTCAAGAGCCCTTTGCTTTGTATCCCAAGCTGTACAGGATTGGGCTGCTGCTGTCTCCTGTTCCTTGGAATCTGTATCTATTTCGGTAAGTATGGTGGCTTTCTACAGCCAGGTGTTCCTCAAATGTTCCTGTTTTTAACGGTGCTTCGTACCTGTTCCTTCAGCTCATTCAGCTGGGAGGTGAGATGGGACACCAGCTTCATCGTGGAGCTGAGTTTGTCTTGAAGATTTCGAATTTCATTCTGCTCCCCTTCCCCTTCATTGCTGACCAGTGACATGGCTCGCATCCGCGGGAACCAGTCAAGGTTCTTGTTCTGAAACAGTGGAGTTGGAGAGAGGGTGAAGAGAAGGGAAGAGACCAAGCAGGATTTAACAGGAGACTTTTGTAAGCCTGCTGTACTAAGGGACGAGGAGAAGTTCTCAAAAGGTAGGCTTGTCCGGGTCTTGTCAGATTTTTCACTAATGGTCTTTTTATTTTCTATCTTTTTTCTTATTGCCCTCTGGGTTCACATTCAGAGTTTTTTCCAGACCTTCTTTCTCTCCCCTCCTGCCTTGCCTCTAGTCCCTACCACTGTTCTTGCCCTTGGTACAATCCTTAAATATCCTGTACAAAACATCTAACAGATAACGTGTTGTTGACTGAGATTGCAAAGTAGAAATCATCAGGTAAGAAAAAAAATTAAGGGACAACTACATAATTAAATATTTTCCAAAAGTTCTATCTTAAGCTGTTTGTTCTTCTTTGTCAAGCCCATTGGTCTCAAATGTTTCCCTGTGGGTGGCAGTGGCGACCACTGCCCTGTGTTCCCTGGAGGCTCAGGTACCTTTATCATCTGTGCCACGTAACTCTCCGGCCCCGTGTAGTCCGTCTTGTTCTTCACTCGCACCAGCACTATGAAGTACAAGTAGTTCCACATGTTGTGCTCATATTTAATATGCTCCTCAAAGGACACTGTCTTGTTGTCAAACTTGTCCCTTTCAAGACCTGGGAGAGGCAATCAAGGAAGAGAAGATGGGGAGAGCGGGAGAAGGTGAGCAATGAACAAGCAAACAGATATGGAAGGAAGTACAGATAATTGCATCCTGTCCCAGGTGTGACTTTCAAAAAGTGCTTTTAATAATTAGTTGGCATTTAGCACAGAACAAGCATCCAAAACAGGGGGAAAATAACCCAGCTGCATATTCAGGATGCTTCTATTTAAAGTGCTGCAAGCTATGTTTCCTGCATACACATCTAAAAGCATTAAAGGCACCCAGTGGATCTCTTAAAAAAGAAAAAAAAAAACAGCCCATAAGACTATCTTTTCTTTTTGGTTTTGCTGCCTGCCTACAACCAAGAGCTTTCTGAAGTGTTGTCCTGAATTTTATTTCCTTAGTAATATGGTGCTTTTTTCACTACTTGGTAAGTGACAGCCTCAAGAGCAATAGATGCACAGCATTTGGTTTAACACCTCATTAATGGGAGGCAAATTAAAATAAAGGTAATTTTTCCCTTCTCGGTTCATGTCCTTGTTTAAGCCTGCTTATGCTGTAGTGACCCACTGGTGGCCAGATTTAAGTTTCTGCTGCAAACTGTGAAAACCAAAAGCCCCGGAAACTGCCTTCCTTCCCTTAGGCTTAGGCAACCTTAAAAGAAAATTTGTCTGCAGGAGGAACCAGGGGGAGGGAAGCCCTGTGCACGCAGCGAGCCAAGGTGCTAGCGCTTACCGCATATGAAGCAAGTGGTCTTCAGTATTTCTTCCTTCTTCTGCTTCTCGCTCCTCAGATCAGCAAAGGTATCGATAATGACCCCAAAGATGAGGTTCAGGACAATGATAATGACGATGAAGAAGAAGAGGAGGTCGTAGACAACACGTGCAGGAAACAAGGACTCCTGCAAGGGATATGAGGGAGAAATGTGTCTTTTCCACACCCTTGCTGCAGCCCCTCCAAAAGGGGCCAGAGACTGGGGGGTGCAAGGTGAAGAGGAATAACAGGGATGCAACAGGGGAAGAGAGATGGAAAGCAACCACAGCTGAGCGGGAATACAGCTGGAAGTGTCAACATTTCCAGGGAAGAAGGGAGCAGGGCTGTGTGCGCTCACGTCCTTCGATGGCTTCCGCAGAATGTCACCAACGCCCCCACCGTTCCTCAGCCCGTGGTTCAGCACGGTGACGATGCACATGAGCAGCGTGTCGCACGCGCGTTCCCACTGGTCAGCGTCCCTTTCTAGAATAACATCGGGAGAAATAAAAGCAAGAAAACCCACGGTATAGACAGGGCAAAATTATCAGGCTATTGCAATGACCCAAAGCTCCAGGGATGACACGTGCTCCAGGGATGCAGCGGCCTAATTCCCTGGAAGCAGGTGCTTGCTGGGAACGTCCTGACCAGTAACTTTGCAGTGATGACTCCCGCTCGCTTCTTGCTGGGGAGGCAGTTGACCAAGCGCTCCTGAAATTTCTCCTTTCATTTATGACTAAACTGAATCTGCATGAACATTTTTATATCTGTGCAAATTTCACAGGCTCTCACTTAACTAGCTGCAAGAGAGTGGGCTGTATGTGGCTGTCTTTGAAAAAGATAGTGTAGCATTTTTTTCTGAGTTCACTGACAAATAAGGCAGCCAGCCTACTCTGCTGCTAACAGGGTCAGCCTTTTTAATGAGCTCTCTTACCTTCCAGGGCAGTGGGCACAGCAGAGCAGCTAATTTTGTCACCACTGCACGACTCCATGAAGGTCTCCATGTTCCTTTGCATCCCCAAGGGGTCATCTGCAAGCACAAGAGACCACAGCCTTGTCAGAGCAGCAGTCTCAGGGAAGCTCTCTGATCCCATCACAAATGCTGCATTCTTCCAGCTTCAGCACTCTTTGCAAAAGGTTTCTTCATATTCTCCCAGCTTTGAAGCTTTTGCTCAAGTTTCAGAAAGATTTTTATGGTGCTAAAGCTTTGCTTGCAGCTGAGCATTATCCGCTCTGTGATCCCTTCGAGCCGCTGTGAAATGCTGTTCTCTACAGCACTAGGGTCCTAATTCAGCACAGGCAGCTGCAACCCCCAAACTGGTGCTAAAACTCCTGGAGCAAACACACTCGCTCTGACCCACTTCTGAACGTGGGAAGGAGCATGGATTTCATCTGCCCAGTGACGCAGCTACCAAAAGGGGACTCCTTGGGTCCTCCCTAGCCCAAGCCCTGCAGCCTGGCAGGGCAGAGCCGAACCTTTGGCTTTGCTGTCCGGCAGTCTGTCCACCTCCAGGATGAAGTCATCTTTCAGGAACAAGAAGCCCACGATGGAGAAGAGGTAGACAAGGATAAGAGCCAGGAGGGCTGTCAACAGGATGGAGCGCCCGTTCCGTGTCACGCTTTTGATGACGTTAAACAAGGTCTCCTCACGGTAGATCAAGTCAAAGAGCTGAAAAGGACCCAGAAGCAAGGAAATGCAGCAGGGTGCTATTCTGTGATAATGCTTGGCCTACCTACATCTCCTTTTATCCTGAGATCTTGTTCCAGGCAGGAGACATTGACTAAATTTCACATAAAGCATTTAAGTTTCCATCTTACTGTACGGAAGCAGAGAAGAATGAAGTGACTTATGCACAGTGGGAGAGCCAAGAATAGGACACAGGCACCGGCCTTTGCCCTCACCAGCTCACGTTGCCTCCCAGCTGACCCAGATAAAGGTAGACAGTAGAGATTAGAAACAAAGAGATAGCAAGACCCGGACAGAGACAGTAATAGGTATTGTCACGAGACAGAAAGATCAGCCTATGCAAAGATTAGAGCACAGCAAGTTGTTCTCACGGCTGTTGCCAGTCAATCCCTGCAACGTTTCACAGGAGCCTTCTAGCATCCAACTAGCTACATCAGATCCCCAAATATCCAAGTTTACCGTACCAGGATGCTGTAGAAGAGTTCGTGCACGAAGAGGCCCAGGACACTGGTCAGGATGTAGCCAACGTGGTAGAGAAACTCCACATCCATGATCATGGCCTTGTAGCCTCGAATGAAGGTGCCGCGATTTCCCACGAAGCTCACCACAAAAACAATCTTGTTGGTTAGCTAGGAGACAACGGGCAGAAGCAGAAGGCAGTGTGGAGTGCCGCGCTTTAGGAACCCTTTTCTGCTATGTGCTGTTACACTGCAAAGAGAACTTACATTGAGAGCTCCTAGTATATTCAGAGTGAGTCCAATTCCTAAGTAATAGATTGATCGTAGGATCAGGGCCACGAGGAGTGGTCTGACTCCGTAGCGCTTAGTAAACAGGGCCATGATAGAGAAGCAGATAAGAATCCAGAACAGCAGGGAGATTAGTGGGGAATCCAGCACTCCTGGAAAGAGAAAACCCATGGCAATGAAATTAAATGCACACTGCCTACTGGACACTCTGTGCTGCCCTTTGAGAGTGAAGAACTGTCTGAAAAACCACACTGGGACGAGCTGATTATCACAGGGAGGATAGAAAGAAATTACACTTGACTGCAAAGACTTGTCTTGACTAAGATGGTTCTTATATTTTTCTAGCATCTTTTACTGAGATCTCAAAAACATTGTAAATTATTCAGACTTTGCAAAACAGTTGCTATATATTGTGTCTTTCCCCATTTTACAAACAGGGAAAGTGCAAAGCAGGGAGAAGAGCCTTTTCCCTAATAAGAAGGGGTGGGAGAGTTGGAAACAGAAATCTTGGTTGAATCCCTTGCTTTGACCAGCAGAAAAGACTTGGGGCTTTCAGAGCTGAGGAGACGAAGGGTTGGGAGAGTATTGGTACGGGGACCAATCTTCCCTTTATTCGAGGATCCCCTTTTCCCTTTGTTTTGAGGAGCAGTGGCTGCTCGGGTACTTACCCATGGAAGTGGCTTCCACATAGGGGTAGAAGAAAGCAATGATTATGTTGATGAAAACCGCGAGGTTGAAGGAAATGCTTCCCCAGAGAGTCATTCTGCGGGAGAACCAGTACATCAGCGGCATGCCTGGAGGAAGAGGAGGCAAACACCAATCTCAGCTAACTTCGTGCCAGCCGGGGAAGGCTCTGTTCTCTCCGACATCCCAACAGCTCAGCTCCATACAGCTAATGGGTCCGAAGGGACCCTTGCCTCCCACTTCCTTCTGACCATTAATAAAAGCTCCCTCCTCATCTCCTGCAATGGATGTACAAGTTCAAAATGTTATGGCTCGCATTTCTTGGCTTCCCAGCCCTTTGACCTGCTCTGGCACTGTGGGATAAGCCTGGCTGCACTCTTCACCTCACCTTCCTCCCTATCTCCCATCTCTTACATCCTCACTGCTTGCATCCTTCTGAACAGCTGTGTCTTTGTGTTGGCAACATAGGTTCTCTGTCCCAGAGGAGACCCAACCAGCAAATTCCCATCCATATCGGAAACTTGTTTCCTGTTTAATTTCTAAGATAGTTTTGCCTGGATCTGCAATTACTTTCAAGTGCTGCTATACCACCTTTCAGCTGCATAGCAGTATTTATAGTATTTATATGACACCTGTTTACTGATCTCCTGTTCTTTTAAGCTGGGAAGTTCAACCTGGTGTAGCCCTGAAACACCAGGACTGGATGGTGCACAGAACCAAGCTGCTGCTTCCCACATCCTCTGCTCCTCATGAGCATCCAAGTGCACTGTGCTCTATGGAACAAGGGCCTCAAGGACCCTGGAGACCTGATCTCCAGGCTGCTGCCAGCAGTCACAGCCATTTCCAAGCACCACTGGCCTGCAGATTTCAAAAGATGGGCAATTTGTGGTGCCCGTTGTGCCCTGACCAGGGCAGGGGGTGGCTAAGGGGAGGTCTGGCCTGCTCTTACTGCGCAGTTTCTTCTGCCATTCCATCTCGTTGTGGAGGAAGGACGACTGGTCAAAGAAATCACTGACTTTGCTGCCCTGCTCGTCTTGCTCGGTGGTGGTGAAGAGCCGGTACTTGGTCTCCTTGGTGAGGAACTCGCAGATGCCAGGCACTGGGAAGATTATCTGCTCCATGCTCCGGTCCAGGCGCACAATCTGCAGGAAGCAGGGCGAGAGGGGGTGCAGTCAGATCCTGCCAGCACCGTGCTTTCACTTCCTTTTGCTTAGCTTCCTTTCCCCCAAATCCCACAGGAGCCGAAGCACCGGCAGCTCATGTAACGCTCCGGAACGGTCCCACAAACGCAGCCCTCCTGGCCGTGCTGTGAGGAAAACTCGCAGCATGCAAATCCTTGCTGGCCCCACTGCAAGAAGAAGCATCCCAGCAAGCAAGGATGAGGCTGCCGAAACGGCTGCCGCCCAGGTGCCGCTGAAAGAGAAGTCACAGAATTTCCAGAGAATCTGCCTGTTTTCTAGCAAGATCTACTCATATTTCCAGCTCAGTGCAGGGCACAGGGATAGGAAGGTGCTTAGCAAAAAATAACTGGGCACAAAACAGGCCTGAACGCAGGCGGGATTCATCATCCACGAGCAAGCAGGAAACCCGGCAGGTAACGGGTCTTGCCTCGATCTGGGACGTGTGTTTCTCATAATAGGCCAGCGGGTCCTCCTCTTCCTCCTGCACGGGGGCTGACGACTTCAGCATCTGCGTCAGCTGCTTGTTGTTCAGACTGAGCTGGGACGAGGGAGAGGGAGAGGATGAGAAGCTTCAGCCAGAATCGGCCGGGGGATTCACATCTAACTCTCTGCACTAACACTGATCCTCAAAATGTGCCGAATCTGATGAGGTTTCAGGGAAAAGCAAATGAACTGAAGCTTCCGAAAGGGATACAAGAGCTCTTTGAGGTGACAGGCGTTCAATTCCCTACAATAATTACATCTCCAAACTGCTAATCCACAAATTACAAATCAATGCCCATAAAACCCCAGGGAAATCTTATTACTGCTGAATCTCGTTCAGGATCTAAGGTACACAGGCAGCAAAGGACAGCAAAGGACTCAGTCCTTCCTTTTCTGCAGGGAAGGAGGGAAAGCAGGTACTACCAGGGAAGCCACCCTCCACAGACAGTTAGGGGCACAGCCACTGTGTTTGCAGTTTGGGTTCCAAGGGCACGTTTTTCTTTAATCCCCCTGGTAATAGCAAATAGTGTCAACTCCTAAATGACAGAAGGCAGGGCAGATGAGCTAGGCTGCGAGAAGCAGCTTCTATAGCCTCCAGTCAGGGTCAGAGCGGGTGGGGGAGCTCTGCCTTCATTCTCAAGGACTTTCCATACCATGGATGAGATGCCTTCCTCCTCTTCCTCCTGGATTCGCTTCACTGGCTTCAGGAGCTGCTGCAGAGACTTGTTGTGTCGGGAGAGCTGGAAAAGGGACAGCGATAGCCGGGTTAGCAGAGGCTCTTGAGCAGCCCCTGCAGTGCCACGGGGCCAGCGAGCAAGTGAAGCCCTGGGCTTGCATGGGAGGCTAAAGCAAAGTTCCCAGCTGAGCAGCCCCCGGATCCAGCCTGGCTGGAGAAAACACAGCAATAAGTACAGAGAAAAACGTGCAAATCAGCAAGCAGAAGGTTGAGCGCAGCACCGCGGGGACCCGAGCCTGGCAGGGGGACCCTCTGCAAAAGCAGACGTGTACGATGGCCGTGCCAGTACCTGCAGCGCCAGGATGTAGATGTTGTGGCCGACCTCGCGCGGGGACACCTCGGCGTTCTCGCACTCCTCCTCTTGCAGATAGGCCTTCTTGATGACGTCCACCTGGAAGGCACCAGCACCAGAGCGGCAGGTGAGCTCTCCCCATCAGCCTGGCCTGTTTCCCTCCTCTGGCCACAAGCGTTTCAGACACACCGGCGGGGAAAGGACACTCGTGCATAAGGCCGTGCGTGACGAGTCCTAGCAATGGCTGAGGTGCTTTTGGGGTTGCAAATCAGAGACTTCGTTAGGGCCCACAGGCCTAAGGGGTCCAGACAATGGTGTGAAACAGGAGGAAACAGCCCTAGCTGCAGCCCCTCCTGGCATCCGGGGCACAGCCATCCGGATGGGGCTCTTCTCGATCCCCAAAGCCGTCCCCGCAGCCTCAAGGTGTCTCCAGCACTGCTCGTGCCACCTCTGCTCAGCCCTTACCAGCTCCTGCGGGCGAAGGCTGATGAGGATCCGCTCCGCGTTCTCGCTGTCGTGCCTGCTCTCCATGAGGGCCAGGAGGAGCTTGGAAGCGTTGTCCTGGGCGGAGAGAGACCCTCGTAAGGGCACCTGTGCTCCCTCAAGGGCCGCGAGGACCCGACTTATGCTCGGCTCCCTCCACAGTGACGGTTTCACCCAGGGGAACTTGCAGGAAACCCCAGCTGCTCCGGGCATGTCCCGCGGACGGGCCCTGCATCCCAGCTGGAGGCTCTGCCTACCTTCAGCTGCAGGACCAGGTCCATCCGGTACTTGCAGAGGGGGCTGATGTCATTGAGGATGAGCGCTGTGATGATGTCGATCCCGTTGGATTCGTGCGTCACGATGCAGCTCTAGGGCAGAGAGGCATTTGTCATCCCACGGATGCTGCTGTCCCTCCAGGTTCACCTGTGCCACCCTCTTAACGCAGCCTAAGTACCCAGCACATGCCCAGGGGGTAAATGGTGCCCTGCCATCAATGCTGGCGGGATCCCATTGCTCCAAGAGCCCCAAACCCCTTCTCTCGCCAGCAATGGCACCATCTGCACCCGCACATAATTGAGCTATGTGGTAGCTCATAACTCTCGCAGCATCTTTGCTTCCCTCAACTCCCCTGTTGTCCTGCTCCCTTTTACACCCCAAAATCAAGAGCTGGCCCTGTTTGCCTGTGGCTTCCCCAGGCATCCCCATTGAATCCCCCAGGGATGGTAGGAACAACCCAGAGCTACCACAATACCCACAGACCCTCGGAGGGGTCACCCACCGGCGCCCACCTGGTTCTCATGGCAGGGCCCCTGGCAGTACTCGGTCAGCGTCTCCAGGGTCTGGGTGATGAGGGCCACGTTGTACTCGTTGATGTAGAGGCCCAGCAGCCCCAGGCCTCCCGTGGTGCTGCCGCACATGATGTCGAGGAACTGCAGCGTCTCGCACACCAGGTTGTAGTTGGTCTTGTTGTTTTGGCACCGGAGGAAGTTCTGCCGAGCAAACCCTGCACTTACTGAGCTGAGCGGCATCACCGGGGCCTCTGGCACAGCGTTCAGGTCCCGAGCCCCCTCCTGCCACCACCTTCCCACCTCCAGCTCAGGGAGTTTGGGCAGGGGCCACCCCTGCAAGGTGCAGAGACCTCCGAGAGCAGCGCCCAGCTCCATGGACACAGCTCTGCCCGGGCCAGCGTTGTTCACACGGCAGAGTTTGCAGATGGGGAAGCTGAGGCTGGTGCACTGCCCGCTCGGGAGCCCAGTGAGGACCAGAGCCCGGCTTTCCTGCATCCCAGTCCTGGGGCCTCTGCCCCAGCCCTGCCGGTCGCCCTGTAACCAACCTGAAGGTCCCGGTTGTGGTTCTCACACAGCAGCTGCAGGAATCGCAGAATAGGCTCCATGATCAGGACCGTCACCCCCATTTCGTTGTTCTGGCCCTGCTCCCCACCGTCGTGGCCTTTCCGGAATCCTATCGCCATTGGGTATCGGGAGGGGGTGCCAGGCATCACAAAAGTCTCTCCTTGTCCTAACGGGAGACCCAGACTTGTTAGCATCTGGCTACCCAGCAAGACAACCTTTGGCCCTAACAGGGAGACTGTGACCCCCCATACCTTTGGAGCCGGGGTCAGGCTCGTCCTTGTCTTCACGGGGCTTGTTCCCAATGTCACTCATGTTCACGGACACTGTGGACTTGGTCTCCTGCTGGGCCTTCTTCATCCGGTCATGCAACACTTTAAAGAACTTCTCGGACTTCTTGTCGCCGGTCATGAGGTTGTAAAAGGATTTCTGAGAGCAACGAGGATGGCAGTTTGAGTCTCCCTCGTGGGATCCAAACTGTCCCAGCCTGTCCCTCTGACTTGCTAGACACCAACACTTGAGACCTTGCCTGTAATAACCTGGTGAGCAGATTTATTTCCATGCAACTGCATTGGAGCTAACAGTCCTCTTGGATTTACAGAGGTGGAGCCGTCCCTACCCTGGGGTGTCCTATATCATAAGCAAGATATGAGCCTGATAAACAGGGAGACGGATACCAGAGCCTGATAAACAGGGACTGCAGCGATCTGGACCTGGAAAATCAATCTTTTGCATGTATCATTTGTTGACTTCCCCCAGTACGCATTTAAAATAGCTTGAGGGAGGTATCACCCAGGCTGCAGCTCATTTTAGCAGTACCCGGCAGAGGGCATCAGCATTGCTCCAGAAACCTGCCGGCAGCGTCCTGCCTTCCACGACATCCCTCCCTCGGGTTTGACCCAGGCACTAAGCTGGAAAATTCAAGCAGAGATTTCTCCTCCTCTCCTTCTGGACGAGCAGCAAACACACACAACCACCCCGCCAACCCGCGTTTTGGCCAAGGGGCCGAGCCAGGCACCACGGACTGCCCTGCACGTCCCATCTACCGATGCTGGGGCCCTAATGCTGCACACACCAAACCACAGCTGCCCCATTCGCTGGGGCAGCGGCCACCACGCAGCCGGAGCTCGGCACCTGGATCTCCGTGTTGCCTCCATCCAGCAGCCGGATGGCGAGCAGGATGCTCTCTTGGAAGATCTTCTCGTTCTTGGTGTTCATGATGAGGTCAGCCACCAGCTTGGTGGCCCCTTCTCGGTCCAGCCGGCACTGGACAGCAGCGATAGCCGACCAGTCCTGGTCTTGCCCTGCACAGAAGGACCCAGACAGATGTGAGGCCATGACGCTGCAGGCATGGAGGGAAAGGAGTACAGGCAAGAGGGTGGCTTTGTGCCAGGGCATCTGGGCAAAGTGACTCGCAGCGGGACCTTGGGTTTGTCCCTTCGTCGCCCATATCCCCTCGTGGAGCTGGGAACACTAAGACCCACTACAAACCTGGCCACATCCTGGCCAGGAACGTCCCCAGGAGCTGGACGTTCAAGATGCACCTCAGCAGTGCAGAAAGACAGGGAAAGCGCAGGAGAGGGGCACTCACCTCCCCCAGCAGCATCCACAATTTCCCCTTTAGAGCTGGACTTCTTGTTCTGCAGGTAGTTGTTCAGGAGCATTTTCCGCAGCAGGTTGCCCTGCCAAGACAAATAAACGTCACAAGGTTCCCAACGAGGAGGCCAGCGCTAGAGCGGAACGAGGCCGAGGGCCCGTGGGTTGCGGCGAGTCCTTCCAGGCTCCCAGGTGGAGGAGACGGGCTGGCGGTGCCGCGATGCTCACCCGCTCACCGTACTTGTTCCTCTTCACCAGCATCTGCTGCAGCGTCCTCAGCACTTTGATGCAGAGCTTCTCCTCCGTCTCCATGAGGTCCTTGGTGTGCTGCACCAGCCTGGCCACGCAGAGCGGAGCCACCGTTGCACAGCCTGGAGAGGCTCCCACCGCCCCCACGTCTGCAGGCCACCCCACACCGCAACTCCAGCTCTTCCCAACGCTCCGAGCACCGCGGGCACGGGCGGAGCACCCTTACTTGGAGAGGAAGCCTCCGCTCTCGCATCGCTGGTAGGCCTCTGTCCCTTCCATGAAGAGCAGCTCTGGCCGGTGCAGGACATCCACGAGCACCGAGAGCTCAGCCTCCACCAGGGGTTTCAAGCGGTCCTCCAGGGCGTTGATGATGTCCTACAAATCACCAACCTTTAGGGCCAACTCAAACAGCATGGGAGAGGGACCCATGGCAGTGCCAATTGCTGCTGGCTTTCACCCTCCTGCCTGCCCTGTACCTGCAGCTTCTCTATGATGTTCTTGTAGTCCCACTGGTTGGGGGTGGTGGAGACGCGTGGGAAGGTCCGCGTGGCCGTCTTGTAGCTGGACGTGTTCCTCTGCACGGTGCTGGTGGAGCTGCTGTTGAGCAGCGAGCTGACGTGGGCATCCAGGTCCATGGGCAGGGCGATGGAGCGGCTCTTGGCTGCGAGCAGAGGGAGCGGGCTGAGGGCCAGCGGTGGGGAGGCAGCCCAAGCCATGAGCTGGATGCCACCACAGTGCCTTGGCCCAGGCACCCCTTCCCCAGCCCTTCGAAATCGAGAAGATTTCGGTTAAATACAAAATAAAACTCCCCCGAGTGAAGGGTTGGGTATTTCCCCCCGTCGCTCCCTCTGCAGCAAAGCAGAGACCAGGGCTGCCGGCGCCGCGGCACCGGAGGCAGCAGCACGGCCATCAGCTTTCCCTCGGGAAAGCACAGCCCGGAGTCTGGAAGAGCCCTGCCTAAAATTACAAAGGGGAATCCTAGGAGCGCAGCTCCCATCCCCACCCAGCACCACGGCGCAATCCTTTCCACGCGGTGACTCAGCGCTAACAGCCCTGCTCTGACTCAAACGGCCACAGGCAGCTGAGGGCAAAGTCCTGGAGAGGGAGAACTGCCATAAATGCTGACTTTATTTCCGGGCCCTTTGCCAGCAGGGGCACACCAGGAATCTCCCAAAGAAATGCAGGCTTTGGCTATTCCCAGACCCGCAGAGAGCCTAGCTCGAAATGCACATTTTGGGGCCAAACCTCCCTGTTCTGAGCCAGTAGCCCCTCGCCAGGGCACCCTGCCAAGACCCACAGCAGAGAAGACCGTTCCGGATCGCTGCCAAGAGCGGAGGCAGCTCAGGGAGGCTGCATTCTCCTAAGACCATTCCGGATCGCTGCCAAGAGCGGAGGCAGCTCAGGGAGGCTGCATTCTCCTAAGACCATTCCGGATCGCTGCCAAGAGCGGAGGCAGCTCAGGGAGGCTGCATTCTCCTAAGACCATTCCGGATCGCTGCCAAGAGCGGAGGCAGCTCAGGGAGGCTGCATTCTCCTAAGACCATTCCGGATCGCTGCCAAGAGCGGAGGCAGCTCAGGGAGGCTGCATTCTCCTAAGACCATTCCGGATCGCTGCCAAGAGCGGAGGCAGCTCAGGGAGGCTGCATTCTCCTAAGACCATTCCGGATCGCTGCCAAGAGCGGAGGCAGCTCAGGGAGGCTGCATCCTCCTCCGCGGCGGCGAGGCAGAGCATCCCTGCGGCACGGCTCCTTACCGACCATGGCCAGCGTCCGGATGCAGGCCTCCACCGAGCTCTTGTGCTGCTGCTGCAGCCAGGGGCACTCCAGCAGCCGCATGGTGGACTGGAGAAGCTGCACAACGATGGTCTGGTGGGTCTGAAGGAGAGAGCAAGCGGGTCAGTACCGCAGCGAGACCCTTCCAGATCTAGAGCTGGGTGAGCCCCCATTCTCCCCAGGTCTCCTCAGCCCCAGTGATGCTTCCTAAGGGAAGCGCCCAGCCAGGAGCCACGCAGGGCTCCATTACCTGTAGCGAGGTGCTGTTTTCCGAGAAAGGGGAGCTGAAGAAAGCATTGACGGTGTCCAGCACCACCGTGAGCACGTACTTCTCCAGCGTGGGGTCTGGGAGGCGCTTCTCTCGCTTCTTGCACATCTGCAGGGAAAAGAGGCCGCTGACGGCACCAAGGTATCGCGGTGACGGCCACGAGCACCCTGGCTGGATGCCCACTGGCACGCAGCAGCCTGGCTGCGCAGGGAGGACTCGGATCCTGGATCTACCCCAGCGCTTGGATCCAGACAGCCCTGGTTGCTCCCCAGCCCGTAACAGGGCAGCCCTCCAGGCTACATAAGTCCTCATGGTGTCCAAGCTGCACACCTGGCCCTGGGGAGGTCCCAAGCTTTGAGGGAGCCTCGGTGAGGCCAACCTGTCCCCAAGCCAGGGCAGCGGCCATTCCTGCCATGTCCCAGCCCTCCTCACGCACCCGTGCCATGTCGAGGGTGAAGTTCTCAAAGAGGGTCCAGATATGGTTGCTGGTGTAGATCTCCTTCATCTCCACCTCCGTGTCCACGTAGCAGTGGTTGACAAAGTTCACGTAGGCCATCTTCACCTGCCGAGGGCGGGAGGAGGACACAGGCCCAGGGATGGGAAGGTGAGCATCACTCACCGCCTGCATCACGGAGACCCTCGCTCATGGCACCAAGAGGCTGTGCAGGGACATCACCTGCGGGTCCTCTCCCTCACGCGCCACCCCTGGGCTCCGTGCCGGTCACGGCGTACCTCGGTTATGCAGTCCTCGTGCGTCACCACGCGCACCACGTCCTCCAAAGGCAGCAGGGACGTGCACTTGATCTCCGTGTAGACGTTCTTGCCCTCGGCGCAGGCAGCCAGCAAGTCTACCAGCGAGATGTGGTACATGAGGGGGCTGTTCTCATCCACCCCGTCCCTGGCTGCAGTCATCATCTCCAGGAGGGTGGCCAGCGAGGCCTTGTCGTTGTAGAAAACCACCACGTCATCCCCGGCGTTGGTGAGCTGTGGAGGAAGCTTAGTGGTCACCACTCCGGAGTAGGAGGATGAAAAAAACCTCAGGAGGACACAAACCACTTCCTCTGCCCAGGGCAAGCAGAGGGGCTGCTCCGAGGAACAGTCAGAGGTGAAAATGCCATGTATTTCCAGGGAAAACATGGCATCTGCAATGCAGCTAAACTTGCAACCCACGGGAGGCCCTGCTGTGGCACATCACTGCCAGACAGAAAGGGAAAAACCAACCCCCATCTAGGGGACCATGTTCTCCAAAACAGTGGCCACCTCTTGGACCTCACTCCAAAAACCTCAGAGCTGTTTACAACAAACCAGCACAGCCAAGAAGGGCCCTTCCCCTCAGGAGAAGCCAACGCTGCTCCTCCAGGGGACCCCATCCTGCTGCCCGCCACACGCTCGCGCAGCAGAGGGGCTCTCACCTCCGTCATGATCATGTCCTGGCACTTCTTGACGTACTTGCCCTCGGCCTTGATGATGGTGTGCAGGAAGTCGAGGTACTGCACGTGGCGCCCATGGGTGGCCACGCAGTGGATGAAGTGCTGCGGCACCGTCTCGTTGATCTCCGAGCAGAGCTGGTAGTTGTTGAGGAAGATGTGCTGCATCGTCTCAGCCTCCAAGAGCTGCGGGACACAGTGGGGACAAAGTGAGGCTGCGCAAGGCCACGGGGAATAGCCGTGTCCCAACCCTCTTCCTCTCTCGGTGGGCTCCTCCCAGGTTTTCCATCTCTTGCCCTTGCCCGCTGCAGGTCTGCACCCTTCCAGCCCCAGGAACGGTGCCAAGGTGTCTCCCCATGCCACCGCCTGCGGCCATCCTTCAATCCCATCGCTTTACCCCTGGCGTCAGGAAGAGGTTGAGATGTTTGTGCAGAAGCGCCTGGTTTTCCTGATTGCCAGCGCAAAACTTCTGCAGGAACTGGTGGGTGAATTTCAGGATCTCCATCATCTTGGTGTCACCCTGAGGAAAGGCAGAGAACAGAAGCAGCCTGAGTCAGCGAGGGATGGAGAGCAGGGAACAGGGTGCCCCAGCTCCTGCCCTTTCACCAGGAGTCCCTGCACCCTCCACCCCTTTTCCCAGGCACTTTGAGTGCCATAGAGTCCAGCCTGCTTCTGCTCACTCACCTTTTCATATGGGATCTGCAGCAGATCCAGCATCACTTTGTGGGCATCCATGTTCTTCAGCAGGCGCTGCTGTTTCTTCCGCACTTGCTCTCCGACCCCACACATCTTATTCAGCCGTTCCAGGATCTGGAGAAAGAACAACCATGGCCCAGAAGGGACCTGAGACTGGGAGTCCATCAGGACACCCAGCAGTGCTGGGAGCCTTCCTGAGATCCAGAGGCACCACCTCCAGCCTTGCTTTGTGCATTGCTCACAAATCCTGGCATCCCACTCGTAAATGCCATCCCTCTCCTTACCAGGTGGCCTTGGGGATGCTGCCAGAGAGGGTTTTGGGGTGTCACTTACCCCCTTGACTAGCTGATAGTTTTCGCTGCTCTTCTCTCCTGGAGCAATGACCTCTTCATCAGCAGCATGCTGCAAGGGGAGGAAGAAACGGGTCAAGGTCCCACTGCCACTGCCCACGAGCCCCTTGATGCCGGGGGAATTAGTGAAGGACCCTCTCTGGCTCTCCTTCTCCAGGGAGAGGCACAATTGGGTTTGTGCCCCCTTCTCTTCTCTCACCCCATTTCCTGGAGTCTTCTTCGGGCTTCTCACCTCTTTCTTCTCCTTCTTGTTCCCCTCCACTGTGCTGTCTCCTTTGGTGCTGCCTTTCTTGTCCACCCAGAGCTCCGATTTCTCTACCATGGTGCGGAGCTTGTCCAGCTCCGACTTAATCACTTTGTAGTTCTCAACGTCCTGAGCTGAGATCAGGAGCTGAACCTGCAACGAAATTCCCAGGGGTCCCTATGAAACCAGCCTGAGGCACAAACCCAGCTCCCCTCCTGTCCCAGACGTCCCTCAGGAGAAAAGGCCCATGAGACAGTCACGCCGGCCGGGATGCGTCCCACGTGCTGCACAGGCAGCCCAGCAGAGAGGTGCAGGTGCTCCGGGAGAGCATCCCGAGGGGTTACCTGCTTGAAGGTGTGCAAGACCTCCTGCCTCTGGCTGAAGTGCTTGAAGAGGAGCTGCAGGGAGCCGGAGATGAGCGGCGGGTAGTCGTGCATCGTCAAGTGGATCAGCACCCGGAGAAACATCCTCCCTCCTTCATCGTCCACCTCCAGCATGCTGCTCGTCTTCCTGAAGCCGAGACCAAAGCGCTTGGCGTTAGCGGCTGCACGGGAGCATGAGGCCGCTCAGGGCCAATAGCGAGAGCTGCATGAGCCTTTATAGCCCCATCTTCTTCATCGCTTGCAGCTTTCAGGCTCTGCACTGAGTGCGTATGGGAGAGGGAAGAGCCCGGGGTCAGTGGGCGTTGGAGGGGACTCACCCCACGCCGAACATGGCTTCCGCGTGCTCGCCGATGCGGTCCAGGTTCATGGCTGCAGCTGAAGGGAGAGGGAACGCAGGAGGTGAACGGGGCAGCAGAGGCCGAGACCCCGCAGGACCCGTCCCAGCACCAGCCCATCGCTCCAGGTGCCAGCACATGGCAACAGCGCCTCTGCCCGTGGTGAACACGGGACGCCTTCTCCCTCCTGCACAACTCCAGCCCCTGCATCCCCCGCAGCAGCAGGCAAAAGCCACCCACGTGCTTGTCCCCATCACCTGCAATCCTGGCCTGCGGAGTTTGCCAAGTTTAACTTAAACTAGAAGCAAAAGGGAAGAGTTACTTGTGGAATCAAAGGCTGGAGCCGTCCCATCGGCCGCACTGTCCTGCATTGGGTAGACTTCCACAAACTCTTTCTTGAAGACAGAAAGTAGGTACGAAATCCTGTAGTCCAAGCGCACGTTCAGGATGAACTGGTAGCAGTAGAGAGAGAAGAAAGCAAAAGTGAGCCCTTGTCATGCCAGCTGCCTCTGCCTCAGACAGCTGCTGCCGCCAGCCCAGGGTCCCACCACCCTGCAGCTCCCAGCGCTTCCCTCCCTCCTTCCAAGCATTAGCAACCTGATTTCTCCCTCCCTACCTGCAAGATCTCCAGGATCTTCAGCTTGGTCTCCATCACCACGATGTTCTCATTCTCAATGCTCCTCCCTCGGTCTACTTGCTCCGGGGCAGACCCCGTGCTGAGGCTCGGAGGGCTGAAGATGGACTGCTTCCTGCTCAGCACCATGGTGGACATGATCTGCCCAACGCCCTGGATCGATCTCCGCACGTTCTTCCCTAGGGAGGGCAGCCACGGTGGGCAGGGTTAGCACACGGGGAAAGGGAGGTGGGAGAGGACCGACATTAGGACCCACTTAAACTGGAAAACGCTTTAGACATTAACCAGAGAACACATAGGAGGGACTTGCTATTCCTCTGGCACAGTCATGCCCGTGTTATGGCTGCGGCATTTGCAGCATTTCTTGCTCATTTTGCATCCTACACTGGGAAAGGCCAAGGGCCTAACAACTCCGATCTCTCACTGTCACCAGATCAAACTCATATATATATATTTTTTTTTCCTAGAGCCAGAACTGATAAGTGCTGGATGGACCACGGCAAACCCTTTCCCCCGCGGCCGTGCCGAGTTCCCCTGGTGATGAAACGGACTCACCCGTCACCTCGTCGCTGTACACTGCCTGCAGCATCAGCTGGGGGTTTTGGACGCAGTCGATGATGCCCAGCAGCGTCCGCGTCAGGCGCAGCAGCTCGCTGAAGCTGTAGAAGCCGAAGTAGATGAGATTGTGGGCAAGGCTGACGACCTGCGGGAAGGACAAGGAAACTCCAGACCTCTCAGTCCCCAGGGCTGGGTACGGTCTCCCAAGGGGCACTGGCCAAACCAGACCGCGTGGTGCTGCGAGATGCCAGCGACGCTGCAGCCCTCTATGGCTTGCAGCCTCGAGGGCACCGTCATCCCCGCGCAGCTCTCGCACCTCGAAAGTGAGCTTGTTCTTCTCCTCGTTGGCGAAGGGCACCGCCTCGCTCACCACGTTGTTGAGGTAGTCCTCCACGAACTCCATGGTGCTGGCAAACTTGTTCTTCTTGTCGTCGCGGGAGGTGTTGAGGTTGGAGTCGTAGCTGCCAGGGGAGCCGGGGGTGAGCTGGAGGGCGGCGAGGCAGCAAGGCTGCTCTGGCCCAGCCTCGAAGGAGCACCGTCCCGGCAGCCACCGCGAGCTGCCACAGCCAGGACTGATGCCCGTTATCACGCTGGAGACCTTTTCCTTCCCAGCTGAGACCTAGCAAACTCATTCCACAAACGCCCACACCTCCAGTCCCAGTCCCCTACAAGGGCACAGTACCCTGCACCCCACCCCTCGAAGCCCCTGCGAGCCCCGACACGTCTCACTCTTTGATAGTGATGGCCGTGGGGATCTCAGTCCAGAGCCGCGCAAACTTCACGGGCATCACCAGCTCCTGCGGGTCCCTGTCCACGTGCACGTGCAACATGAGGTGGCAGAAGGACGCCCGGAGATCGAAGGGCAGCATTTCGTCTGCCATGCAGAGGAAGATCAGGTCTACGCCCAGCTGCTGGGAGATCTCCTTGATGGCCAAATACTGGCGGTCCAGGCACATGCGGGCAAACAGCTTCAGTTGATACCTGTTTGGCAGCGAGGGGAGGAGAGAGTGAGGCCACCCCGTCCCCCAGAGCCTGGGGACAAGACGGAGTAGGATCATCACCTGTAGTAACTCAGGACGTTCTCGTCATGGGCATTGCCTGCCCGGGCCTCCTGTGCCAGCTGCCGGATGCTTTTCTCGTGGTGGTCGTTGTTCTTGTCGGTCCAAGTGAGCCAGACCTCCTCCTCCGAGTACTCGATGCTCAGGTACTCGTGTGTCTGGGACATCTCCTTCACCGGCCTCAGTCTTGGGGTGGAAAAGGGGTAAAGTTGGGGAGGTACCCCGTGATTGGGACTGTTTGGGTGTACCTTGTCACAGAGCGAGGATCCCACCCCTCATCCCACACTGTAACCGTGGGGACAGTCTGCCTGTAGGAGCAGAGGTGACGTGGCCTTTCAGCCAGGGCGTAGGGCAGCAAGGGAGGTGGCAGGTGGCAGCACCAGGCAGGCACCCAGCCCAGGTGAAACCACAAGGCCAGAAGAGCCTTTGCCTTGGTCACTCACTCCGTTTTGATGAGGATGTCGCTGTTCTTTGGGTCCAGCACACATTTGCAGATCAGCTCCTGCGTGACGGGGATGGCAATGTGGTTGGACACGCACAAGTCCGAGAGGTAGTCCAAAAACCTAGGAGGCGAGGGCAGAGCAGAGACGGCTCACGGTGAGACGGGGTGTCCACAGGGGCTCTTTCTGTCCCCACGCAAGGTGGATTCCCGCCCGTTACGCGGCACAAAGATCTTTTCCAGCGCCATCCTGGGACACGGCCCTCGGGGACACGCACCGTGGCTCGCGGTTCTTGCGCACCAGGCTGACGAAGGTCTCCACCTCCGTCTTCGTGATGTGCTTCTCCAGCAGCTTGCGGTTGTTGTGCAGCAGGGCCGTGATGGTGTCTTCGGCCAGGATGTCGTAGCCGATCTGAGACTGCATCATGCCGAACTGCTTGGCGATGTGCTCCTGCAGTGGGCAGAGAGGAGGTGAAGCAACGGATGGGGCTGCATCCTGCTGGGGTACCGCGGTCTGGCGATGCCCCCTCGAGACCTCTGCAACCTCCCTAGGGTCGTGCAATGTGTGTCGGGATGGGGGTCCCACGATGGAGGCCAGGATGACCCAACGCACCTGGTTCTTGCGGTAGTCCTCCTGGGAGTGCCGGAGCACGCGGTAGCACAGGCGGAACATGTACTGGTAGGGAGCGTTTTTCTGGTCCGAGAGCTCTTCCAGGCGCACCAGGGGCCCTTCCCCGCCCTTGTCCTTGAACGGGGCTTTCAGGATCCCAAAGATCTGCCAAAAGCAGAGACCATGAGGTACCTCATCCCTCTGATGGACCCTGGCCGTGCTTGGCGGGAGGGCCCATCACACCACCACAGCACAAGCTCAAGGCCAGCTAAGCCTCTTCCACGGGAGTTTTGGGAGCCCTGGCCCCTCGTGTGGCCTCATGCAGAGTGGGACATCTCTGCCGGAGCTCAGCCCCAGCCAGGTGCGTTCCTGGGACCGCTCACCTGCTTGAGGATGTTCTGCTCCCGCATGAGTTTCTGCCGCTCCCGGTTGGGCTTGGTCACCACGATGTCCAGCACGTTCTGACCGTTGTTGGGGACGTCGCTGACGAAAAACACCAAGTCCTCCAGCAGCTGGATCACAAACCTGCCAAAGGGGCACAGTGCAAATGGGGCAGCAGGACCCCGCGCACGGTCCATCCGGACTAGGGGGTGCTGCCAGCGAGCGTTCAGGCACGTCTTGGAGGTCCAACAAGCCCATTTTTAGCTTCAAACCCTGCCAGAGATGCTGCTGGCCGATCCTCTCCCCCATTTGCTGCCCTGGAGCGTGAGATTTTTACAGCCCTCCCGTTCCTAAGGAAACGACGTTCCCGAGCCAGGTGCCCCGGGTGACCGGCACGGCCGTTCGCTCGTGATTCACGCCGGGGTTTTGCGCCGAACCTGGCTGCCCCGCAGTCACCTCGGCGGCACCGGCGGGGCGGAAGCGGCTCGCTCCGTCCCACGGGGTGTCTGCGTTTGCTCAGGAAACGCCGGGAACCCACCCACCTAAAAATAATACTGTGACTAACAGGGCCGCCCCTATCGCGGGGCCATCTCCCCCTCTGCTATTTTTCTAGCAGCCAAGGAGAGGCTGGAGCTGGTCTGGTGTTATCCTGTTTCCTTGTCAGATCCCAGGGAATAGCAGGGGGAGAGTGGGGATGCCGTCAGGAAAGCGAGGCAGCGCTGGCACCAAGACCTGGGCAGGGGACCCGGTGTCACAGCGATGCTTTAGGGCTCCAGAGGAGCCGGCACGGCCCCATCTCCAAGGGAAAATGACTCTTTTTTTTTTTTTACCTCCGGTCATTCTGGCTGAGAAAACCTTCATTCATCTTCTCCACCACATTGGCCAGCATGGAGCTGGCGTCATTCGCAAAGTCCAGGTCCCGGATTTCGGATACGGGCACGGAGACGATGGCAAAAGCTTCCTTGTCCTCCTTGGTGGGACAGGTGCCAAGCTGGAAAGCGAAGGGGAGCCCGGATGGAGGGGTCTGCACAGCCCGGCACGCTCGGGGCTCACCCGTCACATCTGCCCCCGGCCCGGGGCGGGTTTGTCCCCTCCACCGGGCTCCAGGCTGGTTTGCGCCTGCCCCTTTGGATCACGTGCACATTCCAGCCCCCAGGAAAAGGGATCTCCAGGGCGAGGAGGAGGAAGGAGCAGGCTGGCAGGGCCCGGGGCACGCTGCAGGAGGGAGCGCCAGCCCTACCATGAGGCGGATGGGCCGTTCCTCGTCGATGTCGATGGGCACGTTGGTGCTCTGGATCCACGTGTTGGTGCAGAGGTGGCGCAGCCTCACGTAGGAGTTCCTGCAAGCGGCAGCGCGCGGCCGTGAGCAGCCCGCGCCGCCGAGCCCCGGCCCCAGCACCAACTGCTGATGCCGCGCGATTCATCCGTGGGGCTCTCCCTGCTCTTCTTTTTTTGCAGTCCCTCGAATTTCTCACACTTTGACACAGCCCAGGCACAGATTTGCACGCCACGGGCGCCGAGCAGCGCCAAGCTCTGCCCAAGCGCGGGCGCCGCTCACGTACCGCGGCACGAAGGAGTCCGTCTTCTGCAGCGTGGTGGGGTCCAGCTCGAAGAGGGAGGCGATGTCGTTGCCGTGGGGCACGGCCACCAAGCGGTATTTGATCTTCTCCCCTGTGTTCCTGCGGCTGGAGCGGCTGCTGCTCCCCTGCACCAGGGAAAGGGCCGTTGAGCGAGGCCGGAGCGAGGCCGGAGCGAGCCCAGAGTGAGGCCGGAGCGAGGCCGGAGTGAGGCCGGAGCGAGGCCTCTGAGCGAGGCCCGGAGTGGAGCCCGGAGCGAGGCCCAGAGCAGGGCCCGGAGCGAGGCCCGGACCAGGGCCTCTGAGCGAGGCCCGGAGTGAGGCTGGAGCAGGGCCTGGAGCGGCGCCCGGAGCAGGACTGCAGCGGGGCCCAGAGCGAGGCCAGAGCGAGGCTGGAGCGAGGCCGGAGCGAGGCCGGAGCGAGCCCGGAGCGAGGCCGGAGCGAGGCCGGAGCGAGGCCGGAGCGAGGCCTCTGAGCGAGGCCCGGAGTGGAGCCCGGAGCGAGGCCCAGAGCAGGGCCCGGAGCGAGGCCCGGACCAGGGCCTCTGAGCGAGGCCCGGAGTGAGGCTGGAGCAGGGCCTGGAGCGGCGCCCGGAGCAGGACTGCAGCGGGGCCCAGAGCGAGGCCAGAGCGAGGCTGGAGCGAGGCCGGAGCGAGGCCGGAGCAGGGCCTGGAATGGGGCCCAAGCGAGGCCGGAGTGGGGCCCGGAGCGAGGCCCGGAGCGAGGCCCGGAGCGAGGCCGGAGCAGGGCCTGGAATGGGGCCCAAGCGAGGCCGGAGTGGGGCCCGGAGCGAGGCCCGGAGTGAGGCCCGGAGCGAGGCCGGCCTCACCGCCCTGTGCGCACAGGGTCCGAGGGCACGCGCAGCAGCTACGTTCAGAGCAGCAGCTGGTGCTCGGGCACCGGGCTCAGCAGCGTGGAGAGGGGCTGGAAGAGCACGAGCACGGCGTGATGCACCTGAGCCGGGAGGCCACCCCACCTCCAGCCCTCATCCCGGCGGAGGTGACAGCGCTCCCTGCTAGCCCAAGTCTCTCTCCTACCAGCCCCTGGCCTGGGATGCAGCGTGCGCCGGGCCCCCTCCTGGGATGCTACGCTACGGCGCCAGGCGCAGGGACACTCTGCTCGGCAGCCCCCGGCCTGTCCCCGCTAGCGGCCGCGGCAGCAAGCGGCTCCCGCGCTCTGCTCGCTGCCCCGGGGCAGGGGCCAAGGGACGGCGCGACTTGGCGCAGCGGCAGCAGCGTTTCGGCTAGCGAGGCTGCACACAGCTCACCGTGGGCGCTGCCTTGGGCTCGGCCACGTCTCCTTTATAACTTGGGTTTTCCTGAAAAGTTAAAGAGGGAGATGAGAGACAGCTAGCAACGCTCTGGCTCCAAAACCCTCAGCACGGGGGGTTCTCTCTACTCCTGCCTTCCTCCCTCATGTCACCTGCAGCCTGAAACAGAGAGGACTCCTGCAGAGGGGGCGGTGGGACATCACCCGCTGGCACACGGGGGACCGGGACGAGTGGCCCGTGTGGCTCACGGACCCAGGGCTTGTCCTTGCAGCAAGATGAGCTCTTGCTGTGCACCCCGCAAGGCCCCCGGTGGGATCTCACCCAGCAAGATAAGCTAGGAAACAGCAGCCCTGCATGGGGAGCTTCTTTCCTCTGCATATGTTACCTGAACGGCTTTGGTTTTAAGGCACCCAAATCCAAGAGCCGTTGCGGATATTTAGTGGCAGCCCCAGGATTTGCTGCTCTCCAGGCTAGCACTGAAGGCAGAGCCCTGGGCGGCTGCATTTAGTTGTTGTCATGAGTCAGGGAGAACCTCTGGCACCGGATCCGCCCCCGGTACATCCGTACGGCCCTGACCACGGTGCGGGACACGGAGGGCCTGGTTGGCCCTGGGCTGTGGCAGCGCAGCAGTGTCACATCGACTGCATTTTGCAAGTGCTGGAACCCCTCTGTGCCACTACCAGGAGGCCTTGACCAGCCTCAGAGGGGAGCAGAAATAAAAAGCAGCAGATGCTGTTTCCAGGCCTGGATTTTGCCAACACCTCCCGCGGCCCGGGACAGCTCCGGCTGCCGCCCGGGAGTGGCGGATGCGGCGCGGGCGGCAGCAGCAGCGCGGCGGGTCCCGGCGCTCCCGCTCGCCCCTTACCTCTGCCGCCAGGTAGTTGCCGGTGGCCAGGTGCTTGAAGCGGTACAAGCCGTTCCAGTGGCCGGCGCCGCCGCGGCACGGGTCGTGATGGACCACCTGCAAGCAGCACGGAGGCTCTCCAGGACGGCCCTTGCCGCCAGCGCCCGCCCCGGGCGCGCGCAGCATCCCCGTCTGCCCACGTCCAGGCTGCATGCAGGGACAGGGCGACGCTCTCCATCCCGTCCCCGCTCACCTCCACCTCCCACAGGGCGTTGGAGCTGGTGGCCGAGGTGGCCGACTGCCGCAGCGTGGTGCGGAGGAAGACGTGCAGCTTGCCCTTGTACTCGTCGCAGGTGAGGAACTTCTCCTGCTCGGCGTGGAAGAGCCTCACCACGTCCCCCTGGCACAGGGACACGGCCGTGAGGCCCGCGGGACGGCAGCGGGGACCCCCCGCGTCCACTGCGACAGCATCGCCGCCCTGCTCGTGCAAATCACTGCTCTGCACTCCCACTCTCCCAGCTGTAAAATGGTTGCAAAAATAGCACTTTCCACCTCAGAATAAAGGGCAGGCGCTCGACTCGCCCATGTGTTTAAGTCCTTAAGGCCGCCAGGAGGAGGACACACGTGGGCTGGCGGGGAGAAGTGTGCGCCCGGGGACGAGGATCTGGGAGATCAGCACGATTGATAGGGAGCCAGCTGCATCCTGGAGCACCTCGGCTCCGAACAATAGCTCGGCAGGGAAAGTTCCTTTCCCAGGCACTGGTCGGCTCCACCAAACGCCTTTTATTGCTCCCAAAATTGTCCTCGGAGAGGGAAGCCGCTGGTGGCAGCATCACGGGGTGCCGAGCAGCCCGTGGCAGGACGGCCACCCCCTTCCTTACCCCTTTCAGCACTTCCTCCAGGTGGTCGCAGAACTGCATGAAGAGGTTGATCTTCCAGCTGGTGTTACAGTTGACTGAGTTCACCTGCAGAGCAAGGGAGGGAGCTCACCACACCGGAGAGCGGATTGCAAAAAAAAAGGAAAATGCGGAAAAAAAAGCAAAAAAAAACAAACCCAAAAAACCCAAAACAAAAACCCAAACCAGGGAGCCCCAAAGCCACCCGCCAACCTCGCAGCCTCCCCGGTACCTCTTTGCAGCCGGCGTTGTCCGCGAGCTCGTAGTTGCTGGCGTGCAGCGGCTGCCCGGCGTTCACGGGGTTGAGGATCACCTTGTCCCCCACCACCACCTGGAAGGGCACAGGAGGATGAGGGGGGTGAGGAGGAGGCCCGTCACCCTGGGATGAAGCAGGATGGAGCTCCCTGCGCTCGAGCCCCGACGCCGTCGCCGCGGCCTTGCCCATGCTCACGTTGTCCCCGTTGCTCCTCAGCTTCCAGAAGGGCTGGATGAAGAGCCAGGAGCCCTCGTTGCCGGTGGCGTCCAGCGTCACCCGCATGGCGTTCTTCTCCAGCAGCGCCGGCAGCCGCTTGTTCACCGTCAGGTACTTGTTGCTCTTCATGTGCAGGAGCTGCAGAGCCGGGCGCCGACACTGAGCTGCCCCCCGCAAAACCTGGCGACTCGGGGGACCCCGGCGCCGCGAGACCCTTCTGCTATTTGCTCCAATCCATGCATTTCCCCCCACATCCCATGGGCTGGAGCAGCCGGGGCCGGGAAGCGGAGCTGGCGGAGGGGCTGGCAGGGCAGGTGTCCCTACCTGTATGACGCTGCCGTACTTCACCACGTCCCCGTGCACCTTCTTGTTCTCCGTCTCGTTCTGCTTCTGCTCCATCTGGGCCGCGTGCTGCCCGTGGCGGGAGAGGGGAGGAGAGCTGGGTGGGTGCCAGTCCCCAAGAGGCCACCTGGCCCCAGCACGAGGCCAGGGGACAGGCTGGGACACCACCCATGCACATCTCTCCCAGTCCAGAAATGCAGCATAAGGTCAAGCCCCGGCTGGTAGGTCCCACTGGGAAGCACCACACGCACGCAAAGGGATGGGGAATCTCCAACCGTTCCCAGCCTCAGCACAGGGCCATGGGAATCAGTGAATCGGTGGTGCCGGAGATGTGGCAGCTTCCAGGCCACCGCAGCAGGAGCCGATGCCCCGGCGGGACAACACCTGCACCGTGGGACGAGCGCTCAGCTCCTTCCCGGGAGCGCAGGGCCCCTCTCTCCAAAACCACAGGCATTTTCCATGTGGCTGCGCCAGCAGCCGCTGTCAGCACCTGGGCCGTGAGGCAGGAATTTGCTCCGGGGACAGGTCGGTTTTGTCACCTTCTGCCCTGGGGGCACTGAAACTGGGGACCCTGCCAAGCCTCAGAGGTCCAGGTCAGCTCAGCCCATCAAGTAGTGGCTGCTGCCACCAGGAAATCAGGCCCAAGCAAGGAAAAGCCCTGCGGAAGCGGAGCGGCAAGCACGGGAAGGCACAGCCGCACGGAGCAGCGCGGCTCGGCAAGGCATCCATCAGCACCGCGGCTCCCCGGCATCCGGCTGCACCTACAATTATCCAGCTGAGAAAATACCAAACCTCAAACCCACTTAAACACAAAGGCACAAAAGCCCGAGCTTGGAAAGGCACCAGCAGGCACCTCAGACCGCCGGCTTCTCCTTGCGACACCTGGGCTGCTGCTATTTCAGGAAATTATCTCCTTGGGTTGAAAGATGTTCTCAGCCCGCAGGAGATGCTGATAAATCAAGGCTGGATTTCAGCTCCCTGCCAGGACATCAAGGGGCTTTGCGGCAGAGCCAGCACGGGAAGCAAATTGCATAAACTCCCGGGCTCACTTGCTGCTCCGCATTTCAAATGCACTTGGGCACTCCCCAGAAGGGCAGCACCAGGAGCAGCGTGGAGGAACAAGGAAATTCCACAATTTCTTTAAGACAAATAAGGCCAAGGTTCAGCCAGGCAGGCTCAGAAACAAGCCCGTCTCTCCTTGCCAGTGAGCGCAGGTGTTGACATTGCAAGGGATACGCTAACCGAAAGCGGGAAAAGCGAGCGTTTCCGCGTGTTAAGTGGTTAGGCACAGCAGGATGCACCAACCACGTCTTGGCATCTCCAGCGGGAGCCGGGATGCTCTTTCCAGACACTTTATTAGTCCTCACTCACCAGGCTCAGCACAGGCTAAACAGGGATCTGTGCAGCCTGTGCGCTGCTTGAAGTCTCATTAGATGATTGAACGGATCCCTCCTGAACTTCAGCTCCATGAATCATCCCTGCAGCCTTGCCAGCTGTCTGACGCCATTACGCAATGTTTAGCATGGGCCTTTTCCAAACCTTGTGGAAGTCAACAGGAGCCTCCGACTTCCCTGGGCCCGTTGGAGCAGGTCCTGCCTGCAGCGTGTCCCAGCCCGGCGCGGGCTCGAGAGCCACGGAAGCCTTGGCTATTTACGGCAAGCGAGGGGCTGGAGCGCCCGCACCAGCGTGGCCATGTGGCCAAGGGCTTCCCCCTGCGCCAAGGACGGACACGCAGGCACGACACGAAAGCGAAGGAGCCATCAGGAGCCTGAGATGGGAACCAAGGCAAATCTGCCCCTTCCCAGGGAAAGGGGAGCCCATCCGAGGCCAGCTAAGAGCATCTCGCGACGAGCACAGCCCGCGGTGCAGCACGTCTCCCTCGGGCCAGGCCGCCCATGGGCTTCAGCCCTTCGAGCCCTGCAGACACTGCAGCAACGCCAAGCACCTGCAGTGATCTTCACCCATTTAGAAGATGCCACGATTAACTGCAAGCTGATGGCTACTGCAATCCTTCCTCCAGTACGAGGTGGCTGTGGCTAAAGGTCCGTGGTGGCAAGAGGGTGGTGGGACAGATGAGGGACACCCTGGGTAGTGCAAAACCCAAGAGAGGTCCTGCTCCCCCATGCAGGCTCTTTTCCAGGAAGGAAAACACGTCAGGAGGGTCCAAACCTTCCCAGCGGGAGGTTTGGACGTCAGCCAACCAACCCCATAGGCTCTTTGCTGCCAGGGAAGACGGTGCCGTGTCCCGCGCAAGCTCTGCCCACCTGGAGTTTCTGCAGCAGCACCACGTCGGCGATCTTCTCCTTGTCCTGCTTGGTTTGCTTGGCCTTCCAGTACTGCTTCTGGGCAGAGTAGCGGTTCATGGGACACACTTTGAAGAGGCAATCTGGAACGAGAGGAAGCCGGGCGTGAGGCTGCTCGGCACGGCGCTCGGCACGCCGTCTGCCTCCCGCGGGGACAACCTATGGGGCAGGAGCACATCCGCCGCCAGCACACGGCTCCATGCCAGCAGCACCCCCTCATCATGCAGAATGACACAGGTTCCTTCCGAGGGTTCAAGCCAGACCCGGCCGGGGCTGGTGGAAGGTCCCATCGCTCCATATTAGCTGCAGGATCAGTTGCAGATCTAGGTAAATACGTCCAAGAGTAACTCCACTTAGGGACACGGTTTAGCAGATGTGGTGGTGGTGGGTTTATAGCTGGACTTGATGATCTTGAAGATCTTTTCCACCCATAATGATTCCATTCTATTCACTTCTTGGTCTACTGACAGAAGGGTTCCTATTGGAAAAGGACAACCAAGCAGCTTGGGAAGGAAGGGGCTGGGTTGTCAGCCCCGCGGTGGCTGTGCCATCGGGATGCACCAGCACCGCAAACGCCCTCCCACAACTCCTCATGAGGAGACTCAATGATCAGTGCTAGAAGCTATAAGCAACTGCTCCTATAAATCTGCATGCAAAAAGCTGCTCTTCAAGGCCCCCCAAAACCCCGTTGGGAGATGAAGGGTCCAGGTCCCGGACCAGGGAGTTAAAGCATGAGATCAAATCTCTGGGAATGTCGAGCCGGTGCCCCAGTTGGGATCCAGATCAGCAGCTCCACAGGGCAGAGGGCGAGGGCAGGAAGGGCTCCTTAGCTGGGTCAGCCTAATTACTTCTGAAATTGCAGCCCAGAAACTTCAGACACAAAGAGAAAATCATTCCATCTCTGGCGCGGGGCCGAGGCGCTGGCGCGTGTTTATTTACCTGGGAGTGACGAACACCCCAGCGCGGAGCAGGGACCTCACCGGCCCCGCCGCTGGGGAGAGGCCAAGTTTCACCTTTCACTTTGCAGGTCTGTTTGCTAATGGCAGGTCCCGCGCCGGGGAGCGCGGGGACGCTGGGGTTTGCAAGGGCTGGAGCTGCTGTCGGGGCGCTTTGCTGCGCTCGCTCGCACTGGGGCGAGAGAAGCCCCTTGGCTACCTGCAGCACCTTAAATAGTTTTCACTTAATCATTAATTAGGCTGCAATAGCTGCTGGTGGAAAGGAGAAACTGGGGCATGGGGAAAAGGGGAAAAAATTAGATAAGAGTTATTAAGACACCAGTGCAAAACTGGCCCTGCCTAACCCCGCGGGGTGCTCTGGCACCCTGCGCTGAGCGTTGCTGCGCCCCGTCTCTTGGTGCAAAGTTGTCCTGCAAATGGGGCAGCCGAGGCACGGAGCAGTCGCCGGGCCTGGCACAAAGGGAGGCTCCGATGGAGCCTTTGGCCCCGCGGCACTGCCGATCTGTTTGCAAGGCGGGCAGGGAGGCCGGCGGGCGAGCGCGGAGGGCAGCGCGCGGAGCAGAGCGCGTGGAGCAGAGCGCGGGCACACGGAGGGGAGCCGGGTCAGGGCGGAGGCCGCGCGATCGGCACGGGCGCGGAGGTGAAGGCGCCTGCGAAGCCGCGGGGAGGAACCGCCGCATTTCCGGCACAGCAAGAGCATCCTGCGGCGCCGGGGGAGGCGAAGCAGCCCGGAGCCCCCACAGGCCGGGATCAAACCCCCTTCTCTGCTTTTCCCAAGCGTGCCTGAACGCAGGGCTGGGAAGAGCCTTGCGGGGAGGGAAGAAACCACGAGAAAAGCAAATGCAAGAGGCGCCAGGCGCCTCTCAGGGCCCAGCCCAGGCACCGCGCAAGCCGCCGGGCCAGGCAGGCACAGGCTCCCGCATTGCCCAGCAATTCCAAAACCTGCTTGTGCCCAAATCTCCCTTGGATGCAGCATGGAGGCACAGAGGGAGCAATCGCCCCTTCTGCAGCAGCAGACAAGTCCGCACGTCCCCACATCCCCAGTGGAGCCGGGACCTGTGGCCACATTCCGGCGGCGCAGGATAGGGCAGGGACCGGCCACAGGATGTGGGGACGGCAGCCGCACGTTAAAATCCTCTTAAGCCTCTTGCTGCTCCTGCAGGGAAACAGAGCGGGTCTGTTATTTTTACCTTGCTCACAGCGATAGCTATCGAGCAGGGAGACCGCTACTTTTCCGGCCATTAAAACCAGCAGCTGGATATCCTGATAGGGGTTGCATGGAGCAGAGTGGAGTCTAGACCAGACCTGTGTCTGGAAAAGAGATTTGACGCCTGCCCATGTCCGGGCAGGGAGATAGCGGCGCATGGGGACGGGGACCTGCCCGGCACGGCCGCGGGAGCACCCGCCTCCCCACAGCTGCTTCCAGCTGCTCCCATCCGCGGGAGCGTCTGCGGATGTCCGGGGGCGCGACAGACACCAGGAACCCAACCAGCCCGGGATGCTCCTTGGGAACAGCCCCTGCCCTGCAGTTTGCAGCGCAGCGGTGCCTGGGGCACAGCGCAAAGAGCAGCTGGGCCCAGCAACGCTGGGCCGGAATGGGATGCTCCAGGGTCGGAGCAGCCGCTTCCTTGCGGCGACTCCTGCTCCGATGGGGAGCCCCTTCTTGAATATTCGCCCCTCGTCCTGCTCTGGGAGCTGCCGGCACCTCACAGACCTGCCCTGGGGCTTGCAAAACCACACTGGGAAGCTCGGGAGTGATGCATTCCCGGCCCTCCACTGACTCATCGCCGCTTCCGGAGGGCCCAGCGCTCCGGGCTGCCAGGCAGGGCTTGACCGCCTCTCCCTGCCTTACAAACCGCAGCTTAATCCCCCGCTCCCTCCGAGGTGCGGCCGTAATTAGCCTCAGCGCTAACGGGCTTGCAGCGAAAGAGCCTGCGGGCGCAGCCGCCCTCCCCGCCGCCCGCGCTCCCGGCACGGCACTGGGATGTTGGGCCGTGGGCAGCCCTAGGGACGCAGCCCGGGAGGGAGGATGCGCGCGGCCGCTCCAGTCTCACCTCGGAACTTCTTGGGCGGGTTGTCCAGGTCTCCGGCCGCCGGCTCCACGACGCACCGGTCGTCCACCAGTCTGCACAACAAGAGGGTGAGAGGGCAGCGAGCGCAGGGGGGCCCTGCCCGGGCCGCCCCCCTCCCCATCTCACCATTTCACCGGGAAAAATGGGCTCCACTTCCACCCAATGAATTTCCACCCAGGACCGGGGCACAGCACGGCCAGAGGCTCCAGGGAACCCCCCGATACCCACTATCTCCTCAGTGGTGCCAGCTCTGCCTGTTGGGCACGTTGCATCTCCTCTCTGTGCCCCCTCTTTCCCAACGCAGAGCAAAATCCCGCAGGTGCTGCCCTGGATGCCATGCACCTTCCCCGGCACTTCGGGATGAGCGGGATGCTGCCAAGGTGAGGAACTGGACAGGCCAGGTCACGCCAGCCTGGCCCGGCACGTGGGATGGCCGGGCACCGTGGCGGAGCTTCCAAGGGAACAAGGCGCTCCGGCAGGACAGGCTCTGCCGGCTCCTGCTGCCGGAGCCTCCTCCCTGCCTGGGGCCAGGAAGTGCAGATCCCGTCCCCATCTGTGCCAGGCGGGATCCCGGCTGCTGCTCAGCCCGTGAGCAGAGCAAGGAACGCAGGCGGGATGTGATCCTGGCGGGAGCACCGGGGGGAAGCAGGATGAGGGAAAAGGAAGCGAGCGCGGATCCAGCCTAGGATAGTCACATATGTGCAAAATGGTGGCTACCAACAGCAACAGGGGGCGATGCCACGGGAGCTCCGGCACTGTAAAACCCAGAAATCCGTCGCTTTCCAATAACAGCACTTGGAGCCTTTTGCTGCACAGGACCTGCCTTGGCGCTTGTGGAAGGCAGCATAAGGGGCACCGGATTCGAGACCCAACAGGTCTTTTCCATGGGATGAGACAGCAGGGATGGAGTTGGGCACATTTCCCAAATTCCTGTGGGGCTGAGGCTTGGAAAGGCAGGGAAAGAGATGAAGAAAGAGGAGGGAAACCGGAGCAGAGAGGAGGCAGCCGACGCCGAGGGCCGTACCCACGTGCGAGCCCTGCCCAGCCCCGCTGCCGGGTGCCGCCTGTTTTGGTTTCCACTGACACTGCGTCTACAAACCAGGATTGCACAAACGTTGCTGGAGCCAAAGGAGAGCCCTGGGGTATCGATGGAGGCGGCCGAAGTCGCCCGTGTCTCCGAGACCGGGATCCGCAGGGCCGGGGGCTGCAGCAATTCCCGGTGCCAGGGTCGAGCGGTAAAGCAGCGAGCGCCTCGTTCCCTCCAGCGCCCGAAGGAGCAGAAAGCTCCTTTATGCACTTAGGAAAGGTCTCCCGTCATGGCTAAGGGTCTCCAAGGAAGCATCTGACCTGCGCGGCCCATTTCCAGTGCTGAAGTAAACAGCGCCGCTTTGCAAAACTCTGGAATCTTCCACCCACACCAGCTCCGCCGGCTGGAAAGTTTGCGTGCAACGCGTCCATGCCCAGTGCTCCCGATCCACAACGCGGGATGGGAGATAGCGACCTGCTAGGCTGGAAGTTTTCATTAGCTAATGATCTCAAAGCAGTTTCAGTGTCTTTAATCCTGGGATTACACGCTTTGCAGGAGTACAAAGTGTTGTTTTTTTCAAACTGATACTGCAGCTTAACATCCCTCAGGGAAAAAAAAATGCTGAAAATAAGAGGATCCTGACGTGCTGGACATGAGTCACCTGTGTTGCTGCTGGGGCCAGGACACCATTTGCCTAAATAACCCACATGAGAGCAGAGCTGCCTCCGCTGCTGGAGCTGCAGGAGCTCTGCGCTCCGAGCAGGACGCTGGGCATGGCGGCGCCGGCACCGGCCTTTCCCAGGCGTTCATGCAAACACCGGCTCTTGGAGCATGGACACCTGGAGAAAACCTCCGGAGAAGCCGCAGGCTGGTGCATCGGGAACCCGCCGCGTTGCCCCTTTTGCAGCTCCCGCGGGCAGCGTCGGGTCCCAACCCTGCGCGTCGCGCTCGGCGCGGCAGCGCGCGCAGGCGAGCATCTGGTTAGCTTTAAAGCGTGCAAGTCAGCGCGAGCGGTTCCAGTGGGGCTTTCGGCATGCCTGAGGCCGAGCACAAAGTGATCTGCTGGAGCGCGGCCAGGGCGCTTGGCCCCGCGCGCGGCAGAGCCGCCGCCGCGGCTCAGGGGAAGCGGCTTTCCCAGCGCTGGAATCCGCGTGGATCCGGCGGCCCCGGCGCTCCCCGGGGATGGCAGCCAGCTGAGGCCGATGCACGAGAAGGGAAACGCGGAGAGGGCTCCCTGCGAGCGCTGCCGGCCCCTGCCATGGGAAGGGATCGGTGCCACCGTCCTGCTCCTGCCCGGAAAGCAGGGGGGACATCCCCCTGGACAGGGGACGCAGGGCGGCCACGAACCCGCTGGCGACGGGGACGAGGACGGGGCGCGCGGCCCTGCGCGCGTCTCCCGCGTGCCGGCGCCGGCTCCTCCCGTCCAGCAGCGCTGCCGTTACCCTAGTTACCCTTTAACCAGCTGCGTTTCCCGGAGCTGCTCCACCCTGTGCAGCCACCTGCAGCCACCGGCGCGGCCAGCAAAGCTGCTGTTCGACGTTCAGCGGCTCTGCCGCCTGCCCTGCCCCTCCGCCAGCCGCCGGTCCCCGAGGGTCCTGCGGGGCAGCTGGGGACAGGGACAGCCCTGGAGCGAGCGCCTTCCTGCTCCGGGGGATGCAAGGTGTGGGAATACCACGCCTGGGGCTCCGGCGTCGCCCGCTGGAGCAGGGATCAGCGGGCTCCGAGCTCCCCTTCCCGCTCGGCTGCGGCTTTGCTTGGCACGGAACCCACAGCGCGCCCAGGTCAGCAGCGACGCCTCCAGCCCGGAGCAGGATCTGGGCCCGTTTCAAAGAGGTGCTTCCTTATCCAGCTCCAGAAGAACCAGATCTCCCGGAGCAAACCCGGCAGGGGCTACCGATGGGCGCCAGGGGCGCTGGGGACGCCTCGTTTTGGCAGCAGCGAAGCCGCAGCAGCGAGGCCGGGCCGCCTGCCCCATGTTCAGCACTGCAGGCCGCCCGGGTGCGCAGGCCGGCGCGGGCCGCTCCAGCCCAGCGCCGGAGCGCGCGGGGACTCCCCGCGCTGCAGCAGGACGTTCCGCCCCCATCGAGCGCCCGCCCGCTGCAGCCACCCCGCGGAGGGCTCTGCCCAGGCCGCTGCCGCACGACTTGGCGACGGAGGCAGTTCAACCTCTGCGCCAGGCCCCTCCATCACGGCCCACGCGGTCCCTTTGCAAAAGGAGGAAAACGGCCGCTTAAGATGACAGAGTTTTTCGAGGTCAGTATTAGCGAGGAGGCCGATGCCGCTACGCTGCTCGCCCGCCGAGGGACCTCCTCGGTCTCAGCAAACGGGTCTGCAGGGCCAAGTCCCGTCCCAAGCAAGCGGCTGCTGCAGCTGCGAGCGGGACCGAGAGCAGCGCGGGGCTGCGCGTTCCCAGCAAATGCTCTTCCACAACCTGCCGCTTCCGCCCAACGTGGACACCTGGGACAGGCAGAGCCCTAAAAGCCCCAGTGGCACCTCTGGACCACCCCCCCTCTCTCTGCAGCGGGGACGGATGGACGGACGGCACTTCCGCAGGGCGCGCAGCCGGGCGTGCAGCACCAGCGCCGGGGCAGCCGAGCCGTTTGCCTTGCAAATGAGCCCACGAGGCTCCCCCGGGCGAGCAGGAGCACCCTCGGCGAGTCGCCCCAGCCTTATCGCCGAGCGGTCGCAGGTGCGGTTGGGTCTCCCCAGTCCCCGGCCACAAGGGAAAACGGTGGCAAAGGGTGGGAAAACACCTGGATGAGACGGAGCTGCAGAGCAGTGGGGCTGGCCAGCAAAACCCAGTGGCAACACTCAAGTCTCCCAAAGGTAGCCCAACTTTTTGGATGCTCATAAGTAGAGACGCACGCTGCAAAAGGGGGACGTGGGCGTCAGAGCTGCAACGAGGCTGGTGTGCCAAATACTGAGACACCTCCGGATTTGGCTCCCAGAGAGCTAGTGGGACCTGCTGCTAAAAACCCAGCGTCAGCTCCGACTGGATGCCCCTCTGCAGCCGATTTTTGGGCAGGCTCGGGGGGTGCTCAGCACAGAATCACAGAGCACGGAGCCGTCACAGAGATAGACCCTCCCTCGCGACATCCCCTGCCAGCAATGCGGAGACCTCTCCAAAATCGGCCTTGGGGGAGCATTCAGGGCCACGGGCCGAGCGCACGCGCGTGCCCAGACGCTCCGGTGCAGAGGGGCTGGCGCTCTGCGCTGGCAGCAGGGCACCCCTGTGCCCCACGGTGGCACGCAGAGATATTTGCGCCCGCGCGCGCGCGACCGCGCAGGCCGGGGCAGCCCGCCCCGATGCAGACTTGGGCGCGCATCAGGCTAAAGGCTGCATGTGCCGAGCGGCGGCTGCGCGTAGGCGAAGGCATGCAGGGCCCCGGCCGCACGCAGGCGTGTGGGAGCAAGTGCATTCAGCTCCGCTCGCAGAGCCGGGCAGCTCCGAGCCCAGGAATCCCATCCAAGCGCGCATTCCTGGCTGAGCTCACCGGCGCGCGCAGTGTGGGGCAGCCGCGGCACCGACCCACCTCCTGGAAGCAGCCCCGGCACCGCGCAGGGCTGCGGGCCAACGTTTGGGTCAGGGAGCCGGGCAGCCCCGGGAGCAGCGGCGTTCCCAAGCTCATAAGCAGTAATTCCCTAGGGATTACCCCATGGAAAAGCCCACTTGCGCCCAGCGGACCTCACCACATCAGGACACTCCTGGCACCGCAGCTCAGATGCTCATGAAGAGAGGAGCCCTTGCCCGGGGAAGGGCACATTTAAAGGTCTCACCCTGGCCTTGCCCACCTGCTGCTTTAGCAGCACCCTCGGCTTGCACAGAAACGCTGGGGACAAGGGACAGGTCCCCAGGGTCTCTGCCCGTCCCCCCAGACCCACACGCTGGTGGCCAAGGCACCCAGGGGGCTGCAGGAGGCGGCTCAGCCTGGACCCCCACGGCCTCTCAGCTACCCCTGCACCGGCCAGGGCTGATGCCTCCTGCCTGGAGGAAACGCGGCCGGACAAACCGGAGCCCCGCGGCAGCCAGGCACCGTCCCAGCAGAGAGCAGCCTCTGCCGCGCAAACAGGGCGGAAAGCGCTTGGAAAAGCCCTTTAATCCTCCCATGCCCACAGGGAGGATCGCGGCTGCCTAAGGCCCTGTGTCAGACTTGTGCGTTGCCCCCTCCCTGTCCCACTGATCCCTCACGCTGCCCGGTTCCCTGGAAAGCTGCAAAGTTTCCCTGGCCGCTGTTTAAACCCATCCCGTCCCCCCCAGCCCCGAAGCGAGGAGGAGCTGCCGGGGCTGCCAGGGCAGCTGAGCACGGGGGTCCCCTCCGGGCACCATCCTGTCCTCGGCAGCAGCCCCAGGGACGGGACAGGACGGGACACCGGAGCTGCGCAGCCTCCCGCGCCGCTCTGGGCATGGCCCCGTGCAGCAGCCTCCACCTCTTCCCTTCCCTTCCCTTCCCTTCCCTTCCCAAGGGGGTAAATAACTCCCCGAGGGGGTAAATAACCCCCCCTCTATCCAAAGAGGGCTTTGGGGCTCGCTCACCCCAAGGTGCTGATGAAGCCATTGACGGAGCCCTCGGCGTAGAGGGAGACGATGTCCCCGACGTGCAGGAAACTCGACATCTCATTCATGATCGCCTCCGCTTCCCTGAGTCACCTCCCGGCGCAGAAATCCAGCATGGGCCACGGCAGGGAATGCCGCTCCGGAGGTTTTTCCCAGGCGCCGAGGGCACAGGCGCAACGTCTACATGTGGCACGCAGGACAGGAGCCAAGCGAGCCCTGAGCGCGCCGGGGAAGAGGCTCAACTGGAGGCTGCTCGAGATGCGTGCGGCGGCCCTACCTGCAGCCAATGGAGAGCGATCAGGAAGTCCCGCTCGCAAAGAGAGGAGGAAAAAAAAAAGAAAGAAAGAAAGAAAGAGAAAAGCATGCAAATATTTTTGGCCTGGGAGGGGAACCGGAGCCGCTGGGGGGTGCCCAAAAGGAGGCCCCACCCTCCGCTGCCGCCTCCCGGCACTGCAGGGTGCCCAAGGGAGCCGGGGCTGGCGCGGGGGGGGCGCAGCTCGTCCCGCCGCGCTGC
>VZSV01000183.1:786459-831918 GCA_013398735.1 Nothocercus julius | reverse complement strand
CCTCCCGGGCACCGAGCCGGGATGAGCAGCCGCCCGCGCGGCCGGAGCCGGGCGCGTCCGCCAGCGCCGAGGGCTGCTCCGAGGGGATGCTAAGCGGAGCTGGCGGCGCGTCCTCCTGAATCCGTAAGAGCTCCAGGGGCACCGGGACCCTTTGGAAGTGTCCGCGTCCTGCCCCGGCGAGCCGGCAGGACGAGACGGGGTAGGAATTTGTACCGCTTTGGTTTTGCGGGTTGTATTCGGCACCCCTTGCGCCGGAGGGCAGGTTTAGCCTTGCTGGGCCCTCCAGGAGGGCGGGAGACGCCGGAGGAGGAAGGAGCGAGGATTTCCTCTGTGGAGGAGGGGACAGTGCACATGCATCCGGCCCAAATCCTCAGGGAGCTGCAGCCGCCGGTGAGGAGAGGAGCCGCTCCGCGCTCTGGCTCTGCGCCTTCTCCTTCCGGCCTCGCTCTCGCCCTGCTGCCCGGCCTCGTCCCGCTCCTGCGCGGTGCCGTGCGGATGACGACGTTCGGAAAAGCAAAGTCCTCCCCGGGGAGGCTGCGGGAGAGCACGGCGGCCCCGGCCCAGCCCCTGCCGGGCACGAATGCAAATAAACGGTGGCTTTGAAGCCGTGCGGGCAAACTTTGCATTTCTCGCCCCCCGTCCCTGCTTTGCCTGGAGGCCAGACTTCACTCTGGTGGTCTCAGTCCCTGTTTCTTCTTGTTTATTTTTTTCTGAATTGTCGCCAGTTCAGATGGGAAGCTCGGGCCACGTGTTGTGCTCCTGATCGTGATGTAGGTGGTTATTCCAGGTCATGGCTGCCTTTTCGCCTAGGATAGGGTGTAAACTTTGGGGTGTTGGCGTGTCACGGATCTAAAGGTGGCAGAAAGGGGCCCTGAGCTGCCGCGGAGCCCTGGCCCGGAGCGGGCACCGGCACCCCGAACAAAAGCCCGGGGAGGGCAGCGCTCTGCGCCCAGCTCTTCCGGCGCTTCCGGCGCTCCTGGCACGGCCGCGCTTCCATCCGTGCGAGCGGCGGGGATGATGTCAGTGGGACGAGCGGAAGGGTGAGGAAGCTGAGGAATGCGGAGTTTGCAGCGGCCTAAACCCCGCATCTGCACTTGGGCTGCCGTCCGGGACAGCCGGAGCTCTGCATTCGCTTCCCGTGTAATTATCTTACCCTGGCTGCAGTGCAGAAGACGTGAAGAAGAGTGGGAATTAGAGCTGTCCGGGTGCCGGAGCCCTTCGTGTATCGTTTTGCTTTCCCGCCCAGCACGAAGGGCGGGAGCCAGCGCGGTCCCCGCAGGATGTGCTGGGACCGTAGGAAGTGGGCAGGTTTCCGGAGAGGGTGACAGGGAGTAGCAGTGGGAAGGGTCCGGGAGAGAGGTGAAGTGCAGCCGGGGAGCTGGGTCTGGCCGGGGAGGGGCCTGTGCAGGGGAGGGAGCAGCCAGGCTGCCCGCAGATAAAAGCCGGCAGCGTTTCTGCTGCGGGACCTTCCCAAGGCCGGGCGGCTTCCTGGCGCTGCCCCGAGAGGTGCCCGGAGGAGCAAGAGGCTTCGAGGCTCCAGTCGCTTCCTCCTGTGTCGGCGCTCAGCGGTCATAACCTGGTTCACTTATCCCGTCTCTCCCGCTCCAGGTGAAGCTGTTACTCCCGAGCATCTCTCCGCAATGGCCTCAGGGAACGACGGGGACCCGCCGGGCGCCCGCGCGCGCCGCGATGGCGATGGGCACGGGCAGCCACAAGAGGTCAATTCAGGTAAAAAGTTTTCTGCCACATTTGGGGCCGGGGGAGGAAGCATTTTCATCTGATTCCCTTCTTTTTCTGACTATGTTTCTCTGAAGAGAACACTTTTCCGTACCTCCGGGCCTTTTGCAAGACTGGGATAACAAGTCAGCTCAGTAAAGCCAGGCTGAATTGAACCCTGAGATCACTCATGCCACGAGCTGGCTGGTCTCAGCGCCGCTAGCTAGCAGGCATTTGTCTGTAGCTGACACTTGTCTTGACTAAAGGGTTTCTAAGATGGCCAAAGGTACGCGATGCTTAAAACATGTAGAAGAACATGCCTTGCTGAGCGATGCCCGGTCTCGGCCGGGTGATTTCAGTCTTGCCGCCTCAGCTGCGGGATAAACTCAGGTCTCCAGGGTGCCTTGGCAGAGCAGTGATGAAAAGCTGTGGATCAAGAGCAGCCAGCGTTGCCTTCTGTCTCCCGCGTGTGCAGAGCCCAGCAGACTGTGTAATTGCATTTCCCAGGAGTGGGCGAAACTGGGAACAGGGCCGAAAGAAACCTGGGAAAAACCTCAATTCCCATTTATCCCAAAGTGATAAAATGCCGCTGCACAGAGAGCTTTTAAGCATCGGTGACTTCTTAACCTGTTTTGCAGGTGGACTGGTAAATAAGGCTGAGTCACAGCAGCTCTGTCAATACTGGAGATTAGGAGCTATATGTACCTGTTTATGCATTTGAGTTCAGATCCAGCTCAGGGCTGTTTTATTGGGCTGATTATGTTACTTGTGCCACAATATCACCCGCACTCCCCTCCGCCTGGGAGTACCATTAGTGCTGGATCCTGCGTGAATACATCAGAGGGCAAAAACACGGCCCTCCCTTACCAAAGTCTGTAAGGCAGGAAAATAAATAAGCTAGAGCGGCTGCTCACGTATGTGACTTCCTGTTGAGGCCGAGATGCTGATGAGAGAAACAATGAGAGGATCAGGCCCTAGACACCAACCAGCCCATTGCACAATCGCACTTCCTGCACGTTTGCAACACTTACAGGCAGCACTGGCATCCCTCTGCTTCCCAAAATTCTGCCTGGAATTTGGAGGTAGGATCTCCGTGCACCTTTTGGGACAGAAACCTCTTGGAAGCAGAAACGGGCGGCTTCCACCAGCACGTGCTATAGGAGTACTGGGCGGAAGAGAGCTTTGAGCAACAGGTACTGAATCAGGTTTTCATTTAGGGCTCTGTTTGTTTATCTTTGGATGCAGTAGAGAGTGAAGAGATTTATCTGCCGCTCAAGGATTCATCCAAGTGCCGTTCTGAGCGCTGGTCCTGCCGGCTGTTAGGGCGGGCGCGAGCGAGATGCTGCTGTCCCTAGGCTCCGTGGCAGGGGCATTTCTCCTCTTTTTAGAAACTAGAGCCAGAGGCAGAAGGTTGATGTTCCTGGCAGTATGTGGTGAAGAGAGGGAGCAGCTTAGCCCGTGGATAGTCATGCCCAGGGGAGCAAACACTGCCGGAGGAGGGTGGGCGGCCCAGCAGCACCCCTGCTTAGGCGCGCTCGGGAAGCAGCGTTTGTGCTTCAGAGAAGTAACTCATCCCCTTCCCTGCTGCAGTTCTCTGCAGCGTGGGGACGGCTGTGCGTCCCCCTTCAGACACGCTGCAGGGTCACAAGCAGCTACGGGAACCGTAGCTCCCAGGGCAGTCCTCACGCAGCCACCCTTCTTATCGGGAATAACTCTGCTCTGGAGCTGCCTTGTGGCTCCTTTATCCTGCTCTTTCCGTTTTTGGAAAGACCTGGCGGAGCTCATTGCCACCGCGGGGCTCTCACCCACCTGTGGGCATCCCCTGGAGCACCTTGCGGGCTGCCAGCCGCTGCTGCCGTGCTGGGCATCAACCTCCGTGCAGGCAGAGGCTCCGCTTAGGGTGGTCCTCGCTCGCTCCCGAGCTCCGCAGGGATGCCAGGCTGCACCTGTCAGCATTGTGGCCTGCAGCAGGGCTGTTTAATGCAGTTGTAATGAGGTCTGATGGGTATCTTTGAGGTCTGCCAGTTCCTACTACTGTGCAGCTGCTCCCTGGGAGACAGGAACAGGGAGAAGTAAAGGACCTTGCACGGAAATGCGGATATTACGCAGACCTTGACCGGTCACAAACACATAACGTTGCTGATGGTGACACACGTCCCGTGCCACAGTGCTGAGCGGCCTGTGAACGCCTTAATGCAGCCCAATGGATAATCCCCCATGGAGCATGAAAATCTTGGCAGGCTCCAAACCACTTCCTCCCTCTCCACGGGGGCACGGGGATCCACGAGGCTGCTCTCGATCCAGGGCCTCTCCTCTGAGCGGGAGGGACACTGCGATGGTCCCCGGAGGTGCTGTAGGTTAGTGATGAGGGGAAAGACGCGTGTGTTCTGTCCTTGGGTTACTAAAAATAACAGCTGGGGTTATCAAAAACAGGGAGTTTTTAGTTCTCGCTTCCTCTTTTGTTCTTGCAATTTGTTTACCCGCTGCCTCTCACTGAAACTGTGAGTCAGTCGGTTTCGTTTTCTGGCTCGCGGGCGCCGCGCGGGGCTCTTCCGAAAGGTGGGATTTGTTTGCCGCCAAATAAACCTGCTCCTGCAAAACAAAACCCGATCCTCTGAAAACACAGCGGTGGCCTTGTCGCTTCCCGTCACCTTTATTTACCCAGCCCCAACTCCGGGTAACCCGACTCTCCCTCCTGCCGCCGCGCGGGCCAGGCCCTTGTCCCTAAAGTCCTGCACGGGCCTCGTGGCTGTGGCCATGCCGGGAACCCCCCGCTGTGCCCGGCACCGCCTGGTTTGGTACCTGCAGGATTTCATGGGCGGTGTTGCCAGGACAGATGAGTCCGTGCTGGGCCAGATCCCTGGGATGCAGCTTGGGCAGGAGCATCTCGAGCTGGAGGTGCCGACTGCAACAGCAGGACTGGGGCCTATTAGCGGATATCCCGGGATGCTGGGAAAGGGGCTTTATTTGGACTCGCTGCGATAAGCTGCCCTGCCGTGAGACAGCAATGCAGGTACGGAGATGCAGATACCTTTATACTGGGGGAGCGACTTCGGCGCAGAGTATTTCTGCAGCAGTTGCTATTTCTGTACCGAAACAGTTTCTGCGCGAGTCTGACCTCGGGGTGTGTGTGAAGTGCAAGGGGGACACCAGGGCAGGGGTCCCGCATGTCTGTGCTATTCCTGGGCTCTGTGACTTCTGCGTCACGCATAGGAGACCGGGAAGAATTGAGCTGCTTTCCCAGTCGCCGAGCTGCTTCCCGACTGCGGCGCGGTGACGTCGCCGGGCTGCCGACGCGCCCGCAGCATCTGTGACCTCTAACCAAAGGCGTCGCGTGACAGCCTGGGTGCTTTCCCCAGGAACTGTGCAGCGAGCGCGATAAGGAGGCCGTGGCACGCGCGGGAGCGGAGCGCCCCCGGGCCTTTCCCTCCGCTGGCGGCGCGGGCAGGGGAAGCGCTGCCGCCGGCGCCGCCGCGCACGCCCTCCTGCCCGCACGGTCACGGCTCCGCCGACGCCGGGCGCTGCCTCCTCGTGACTCGCTCGAGTGCGGAGCCAGGTCACTTCTTGCGCGCCCTCGCGTCGCTCCGCAGCCCGGCTCAGCCCCTGCCTCCGTGTGCTGCACCCTGCCAGGCCTGTTGCTTCCCCGTGGATTTGTTACCTCATCGCCTGGCTGCTTTTGTGCTTGCACGGAGCTGGATGGAGAATCGCCTCTCCGGAGCTCACGGGTTACGAGTTATAACTTTCTGTCCCAGCCACAGGCCATGCAGAAGTCACAGACGCAGGGCTGTCACCGCTGCTGCCGGGCTGACGGCTGTACCTGAGACTGGCAGGTGTGGTCACACCACCCAAATATCTTGGAGCGACCAGCGTATCTATCCTCTCCTTGCTGCATCACGGCCGATGCCTTGCAAAAATTCCCTGTGGGACTCACAGAGGCAAGATCACGGGAGATATTTAAAAAGAAGAGCGGATTTTTAGGAAATAGGAAACAACTGCACTTTGTTTGCTGGGCAGTGAAGGGCTGCGCAGAGCTGAGCTTTGCCTCTAGTCTGTTCGGATCTGTGGTTTCTGAAAACGTCTGTGCTGAGGTGTTCCCTTACCGAGAGCATTTGAACATCTGCTTTGTTTTATGACAGTCCTAGGACCATGTCTTGCCTAAAAGGGATCCAAAATGTGGGCCTTTACCCCTGAAAATCAATAATAGCTCTCAAAAAGCTCAGTTTTAAGCCAGTGTATGGTGGGTTCCGTTCGTTTTACCTTCTATGTTCAAAACTTTAGGGCTATGATCCTCAAGCATTGCTCTGCCACGGCAACAGGGGAAATGCTGGTTGTCTCAGCTGCAGTTCTCACACGTCCTGGTGACTTCTGAAATGCCACCAGGCCGTGCAGCTGGGCCCTGGCGCCGCGAGGGGAAGGACGCTCGCGTCCCTGGGGAAGGTTGTGCGAAATCCGCGGGGACCGGGGCCGCGCTGCTCACCGGCCCCTGTGCCTTGTGCATCTCAGAGGACCAGGTGGCCGAGCAGACCGAGGAGGTGTTCCGGAGCTACGCCTTCTACCGCTACCAGCAGGAGCGAGAGGAGAGCGGGGAGGAGGCGCCCATGGACCCGGAGATCGCGGAGATTCGGCAGGAGCTGGACAGGTAAAAGCCTCGCACTGACCCTACTGCACATCCCTATCCCCCACCCTGAGCCGGGCTCTGCTACGGAGCCGGCACCGCGTCCCGGCACTTACCAGCCCTGCTCTCTTGTGCCCTCTCCTGCCCTGGCAGCATGGGAACGCAGGTGGGAAGGCGCCTGGCCATCATCGGCGACGACATTTACAAGCGCTACGACCCCGAGTTTCGCTGCATACTGGAATCCCTGCAGCCCAACAAGGAGAACATCTACGATTACTTCACCAGGATAGCCTCCAGGTAAGGCTGCCCGCTCCCTGCGGCAGCTGGACACCTTCTCCTACAGGAAGCCAGAAGGGAAGGGGAGACCGTGGGCAGCGCGCAGCAAAACGTCCAGCTAGGCTGTGTAGAACCTGGCCAGCAAGCCAAAGCAGCCGCCCTCCAAGCTCTGCCCCAGCACCCAGACTCTGACACTCAATTCAAGCTTCATCCCCTGCCCTTCGGTCAAGCCTCAAATAAGTTCACCAGTTTTCTGCCTGTCTGCTCTTGCTCCTGCCGCTGCGCGCTGTTTGGACAGTCTTCACGCGGAAATGCCTTGGCTGCACAGCAGCAATCCCTGCACAAGCTCATTGGGGTCAGAAAGTTTGGGGGAAAATGTGATTTTGCAAACCAGGAGCCAAGCGAGTGTCCCAGTTGTCACTCAGGGATAAAAGCAGCCTTGGATGAAGATAGCCCTGCTGCCCGCTTGCTTCCTAGCTAGGAATTCCAGCTTTGCGCTCGAAGCACAGCTGCAGGGTGAAGGCAAGGCGAGCATAGGCTTGGATCCATGTCCTGAGGAGCTTCACGCTGGCTTCATGGAAGTGGCAATGGCACGTCCAGCTCTGCTCCGCAGGGTTTAGTTTAATTCTCACGTCTCTCTCTGCCTTTTGTCCGTAGGCATCTTTTGAGTTTGTCTGAGACACTAAATGAGCACGACATGGTTTGCCCGGGGCCGTGCAGGAAACCTCCGGCAGCGCTAGGAGAGAAAGGAGGGTCCCCGGGTTCCGAGCGCGGCAGCCCGGCCGCGAGCCCTGCCGCTCCTCTGAGCGCGCACGCTCCGACCCGGAGCCGCCCCACGCGCCCTCTGCTCGTGTATGTTGTCTAACTGCCTCTCTTCTGTCCTTTTCCTGCTCCCCTGTCCTTGGGAAGCCCTGCTGCGCTGTTTTCACCGCTTTGCCACCCTGAGGCGGTTAACGCACCGCAAACAGGTAAATTAACCTCTGTCCCTCTCTTTGTGCCACCTTTTTCGTTGTTTTTCTTTCCCGGGTTTCTAACTTCCCTCTCCCTGCATGACACGCACTTCGGAGACGGCAACACGCACGGGCTCTGCGGAGAGGACGGTTCCTTGCCACAGGAACAGCCGGGATAGGGCAGCAGATTAAAACATAGGGGCTGAGTTGAGTCTTTTGTTCTTTTTTTCCTTTTTCCTATTCTTACTGGAAACCAGAGGGGGAAAAGACTTGCGAAATTTGTCTAGCTAAATGTGCAGGGCCTGCACTAAGTGATGCAGTTTGTGCCCATGGCACCCAGAATGTGGATCCAGAGCAATAGGAAGCAACAAGGCACTTTTGGGACTCCCCCTGGTCCACGGACGTGTGGATCCAAAGCAAGATCAGGTTTTGGCTCTGGAGGACTTGGTCTCTGTTGGAAAAGGGAAAATGCTGCTCCTACACGTGGGCCCTGTATATGGAAAAGCAGGATGGATGGGATGTGGTAGGACCACAAGAGCCACCCCAAGGCTTCCACTCTAGTTATTTGGAGTTAGCAGGTGCACAGACAGGATTTGGAGTTTTCCTTTTCCCTAGGACAGCTCTAGCCCACCTAAGCGAGGCAGACGGGTTGCGATGGAGACTGCGCTTGTCCCGCTCCGCAAGCACAGCCTGCTTGGTTATTTATGGCCGTTAGTTGTATAACCACAAAGACGCTCCTTCGTCGGAGTGGCCGAGGGGCGCGCGGGGCCGGCGCAGCACCCCCAGCGCCGCTCTGCAGCCCCGGGGCCGCCGCGCGCGGGTTTCCTCCCAGCCGTGCTGCTCAGCGGCCCCTCGCCTCTGTTTCAGCTTGTTCGAGAGCGGCATTAACTGGGGCCGGGTGATTGCGCTGCTGGGCTTCGGGTACCGCATGGCCATCCACGTCTACCAGCACGGCATACCCGGCTTCCTGCGCTGGATCGCCCGCTACGTCGCCGAGTTCATGCTGCGGAACCGCATTGCCCAGTGGATCGCCCAGCAGGGAGGATGGGTGAGCAGGCTGGGACACGGGCTGTTCCCGGGGCATCGCGGGGCGACCGGGGCCAGATGGGGAAAAGGGCAGGCTGGGGGCTATGGAAACACCGGGGTTGGTGGGATTACACTGAGGGGAGCAGAGCGGAAACCTGGCCCAGGCAGAGCTCAGGGGCATTTAAGGGATCTTCTGGTAACTCTCTGTTTCCTGCCAGGTGGCTGCACTCGATCTGGAAAATGTTTACATGAAGTATATGTTGGCGGTGCTGGCCCTGGTCTTGGTGGGGCATTTCGTGGTACGACACTTCTTCAGGTCCTGACTGACGCGGGGACAAAGGCTGGGGGGTCTGGCTAAGCTCTCTCTCAAATCTCTGCTCTGCAATAACGACGTCTCCCAAGAGGGGAGGATTCGAGGAACCTCAGAGAGAGAGAGCAGCTTGGACCTATGACCCTTCCACCGCAGGGCCCAGGGTCTCTGTCACTCATGGAGGCACCACCAGGAGCTCCGGAGGGAGGCCGCGAGGGGCGAGAGGTTTGACTTTGCCATCTGTTTCATGGCTCGCTTAGCTACCGAGGAAAGAGCGTCACTCGTAGCACGTAGCGCTGAGACAGGAGAACAGAGTCCTCGGACGTAGGGACTGGAGGAACGAGCGGGTTGTGATGACGCCTCTGTACGCGAGTGTCTCTGTGCGCGTGTGTCTTGTGCACTCTGTGCTGTTCCCCAGAGCATTCCTTGGCGCAGGTGCAGAGCTGATGCATTTGCTGATGACTGTCCCAGACTGCCTGCATCTGAGGAGGGTTTGCAGCCTTGATCGCTGCACTTCTTGTTTGTAAGTCAGCAAAGGGCGAGCCATCATTAAAAAACCTCTGGATGGTTTGCCTTCACCTTCCCTCTGCTGCTGAGCCCAAATAGTTGAGCTTTCTCTTTCCCTCTCTACCAAAAATGCATCTCCTTTTGAAAGGAACACACTGACTACCTGTCACGTGACAGTCGATGGTGATTTCTGGCAATGCTGGCAGGTAGGTTTCCACCGCCCGAACCTGGAGACCTGCAGCGCTCCCATGGCTGACCAGGTACTGGGGCTGCACTGGCTGCTCCTCAGCCTCCTGCGAGCCCAAAGGCTGCCAGCAGGCTAAGAAGCACCAGCAGGTCTCCAAACACTAAAAAGCTGTGAGGTGACCAAGAGCCAGTACAGACAAGACACTTTCCCTCCGGTTCTGCTGGGTGCTTCCCTCCAGCAGAGCCGCGTGGGGGCAAGAGAGCAGCCCGAGCGAGCAGGAGGCCCCGGAGCTCCATGCAATCCCTCCAGCAGCTCCCTACCTCTGGAACTTGGCCGGGCTGGATGGTCCTGGCGCGCTCCGTTTAAGGTCAGGGCTGCAGTGTCCATGCTGCTGCCTCCATGGAGGGTTTCTTTGGCAAGTGACTTGGCCTTGTGCTGTTCATGACATGCTGAAACGTGACTTTTGGGGAGGGAGGGAAGCAGGTGCCCCTCTCCCATCCCAAATCTTTGACTTTTCCAAAACGGGGGGAAAAGTCCCACTGTGTACCCTGTGGTTCAGTTCTGTTCTTTTTACCCCAGGTGCCGCTGTAAGGCTTGAAACTGTGACTGGCTCTAAGTCAAGCTCACCCCATTCCGGCACCCTTGTGCTCCTAAAGCAGCCTGGCCGGCCAGGGGGACCTCCGAGGTAGGGAATGAGCAGTGGCCCTTTCCAAATGCAGAGCTCTCCTAAGCTGGAGCTGGGCAATGGGTCTGGCAAGAACATAACCCTAACCAGGCTGAGCCCTCCTGCCCTGGGGCCTTGACGGGCTTTCCTGCGGCAGCGAGGACTGGCTGCTCACAACTGACCTGGTGCAAGGAGCACCAAACCAGGGCAGGGCCGGTGCCGCCCGCGTCCTGCCTGGTGACAGCTGCTCCATGACTGCTGGGAGAGCCCAAGGGGATCCAAGGGAGCTTGAGGGGTGTTTAGAGCAGCCCACCTGCCCTGTTCCAGCAAGGCATTCCTCAGAGACGTTCGCCTAACCTGCTTTTAAAAACCTCCGGTACTGCCTCTGCATGTCAATGTTTCCTGCCTTAATCCTTACCTTCAGACAGACTTTTTCCTCAGTGTCTGTCCCCTGCTTCGGTTTAAGCTTGTTACTCCATGTCCTGTCCAAGCCCAGTGACAGGGCAGCTTATTTCCTTTTTCCTTGCAGCTGCAGAGGCTTAGCAGGACCAGCCATAATTTTTTTTAATCATTTATCATGTCCCTTACGTTCCTGTCCATTTTTAACTAAGAGTAACAAACTTTCCAGCCTCTTTACCTATCAGGGGCTTCCTATGCTTATCTTTTTGACCCTGTTTCTGCAGTATCTGTTTTCCTGGTGGAGTGCCCCAGACTGTGGTCACTAGAAAGGCATTAAAATATTTGCTATAATATTCCTCTTCTATATATTGCTTTATTTTGGTTGCTTTCTGCGTTATACGTTTGCACTGAGCAGCGCAGATCTCCAGCGGGTTATGTGTGCCCAGGTTTTGCAGCTGTGCTGATGCTCCAAGTAGTGAAGTGCCCACATATTTCACTTCTCCCCTTACAAGCGCGTTACTTTGCATTTATCCACACACAGCTTCATTTGCCATCACGGTCCCTGTTCAACTGTCCTTAGCAGGTCTTGAGATTTCCGGACTCTTCTCTGGTTTGAGCTTGTCTAAGTTACCTAGCGTCAGCTGTACAAGTTCCCATTGCCCCAGGCTCCCTTCTCTTCCGGTGAAAAACACCACCAGATGGAGCCTTTTTACCACAACCAAAGAGAACCGCTAGTTATTTCTCTCCATCAGCCATACTGCACACATGCTGCTGTCCTCTAGGCACGCTGTTTTCTTGGTCATGTCACCAGCAGGACTTTGTCAGAGGTCTTTGGAAAGAAAGGAGAGAGGTACTTCAGCGTGTCCTTTCATTCACTACTGACTTATTCCCAAAACTCTAACAGTTTGGAGGCCACTCCTCATCCCGCAGAAAGCCATGCTGCTTGTAACTGTCATCTCCAGACCAGGTGTTTCACCTTGCTAATCAAATACAAGAAAACAGACACATGATCAAGGTTTGGGCAAACTTTACAAACAGGTGCTGTAACGAAGAAGTGGTTCCATTTTAACCATTTTCTCAGGGGATTTGCAGCGAGGGTTGTCCCAGGGTATCGGCACATCGCCTTGCACTCTTCTCACCTCTCCTGGCCTCTGTGGACAACCCTCCCTGGCACTTGCTTCCAAGAGGAGCAAAGCTTGAACTGGGAATGTGAAGGGGGTGGCTGGTCTGTAGTTCTGTGTCCTGTCACTGGATGGCAACAGCTGTGCAGATAGAGCCACCCTGGTGCTGGCTCCCCGGGGCAGAGGGGCTGAATTCCCAGCCCAGGAGCAGCCCTCATGCCGTCCCCCTCCCTGCCCAGGTGGCCTTGGTGCTCCGCTCCCATGGGCTTTACTGCTCCCAGCTGCCTTGTGCTGCCCTGCCCAGCAAAGGGAGTATCACTGGGCTCGTTCAGGAAAGAGCTTCAGGAAGAGGCTAAAGTGGGGGCTCCCACTCTGGATTTGGGGGTCCCAAGGCAGACTAGGAGGAGAAGGTCTGGCCCCCCACAGAAGTTGAGGCTGGCGGGAGCAGTTGGGCCCTTTCCAAAGGGCTGCAGCAGGGTAGGTAGCTTGGAGGCCCCACAGCAGAGCCTGGGCAGAGGGTAGACCTTGTCACCTTGTGCACCAAGGGGCGCCCGAAGCCACCTTGACTACATGCAGAAGGTGCTCGCTTCTCTATGGAGCCAGCAGCTGCTTTTACCAAAAAAAGAAGTGTTTCTTCTACAGAAACAAGAGCTCTAAAGAAGAAGAAGAAAAAAAAAAAAAAAAAAAAAAAAAAGATTCTTAGAATAATTCCAGACTTTCGTCACAGGACTGAATCAGCTGATTCTGATTATGATGATGGGATAAAGAGCTGCTCAACTAGAGCATTTTTTAATGAGTCTAGTTTAATTGCCAACTTGTCACATACTGCACCTTGCACAAAACCCAGCCCATATGATGACTGAAAGCAGGGCTCTCCTGTCATCCCCTCAGCCACCATGGTGCTACTGGGGCATGGCTGTCCCCAGGGACTTGGTTCGTTCCCCTCATAAGCAGTGGAAACAACAGCAGGCAAGCTTCAACTGGAAAGTAAAGGCAGGAGATGAGCAGGAGGCTCCTCTCTGGCTGCTCCTCACAAGGAGAGGATAACCCCAGGTTGCTCGCAGTATCCAAGCGCACCCCCACTTAGGACAAAGCTCCCTAAATCATCACTAAAGGGCTCGGTGGACAGTTGCTGAGCAGACATGTCATTTCACTGGGATTGGTGACCAAAGTGGGGTTGTATTTGAGGAAGGACTGGCTCTCTGGGATGCTCAGAGCTTAGCTGCACCTACCCCTGCAAGCATCACCCAGTTTGCTCTCTGGGGAGACAGAGCAACCAGAAGCTTGTGCTATTTCCCCTGCTCTTCCCACTGCCAGGATCCATTACATGAAGTGGATTCTGTGTCCCGTGAAGACTGGGATTTATCCCAGAAGCAGCAGAGAGGGATGCAGGTGGCATCAGTCTCCAGGCCCCTGCCCTGGGCAGGAAGGTGCCCAGAGAGCTCCCACTTCAAGTGGGAGTGTATGTGATTTGGAGGAGGCAGCAGGATCCAGTTTAGAAAGTTATAACCATTGCATGGAAGAGGGATGAGAGTCTGAAGGGTCCCATATATTAAGCGTGCTCAATAACTGAGGGTATTTCATACTCCCACCTCTTTGCTCCTGGATGAAGGAAGCTGTCTGAGCCAAGAGTTTGTTGGTCTGAACCCCCCCTCCCTTTTTAGCCGTTCTGCCTGCTGCCAGGCCCTCCTGCCACGCGGGGCACGTTGGAGCCCTGGGTGGAAGGGGCCAGGGCTGCCCACGAGGGGCAGGATGGGCAGCAGCCTCTGTGGAGCTCTGGGTGTGAAACAGGTTTCACGTGTATACTTGAAGTCACACTGTCGCTATTAACTCTGGTTCTGCCTTGCTTTTTGTCACAGTATCAAAGTGCGCGATGTTCCACACAGCTCATTCCTGTTCTCCAGCAAATCCTGGTCTCTGCCAGCCCTGCAGGAAGAGGACAGGGTACAGGAGGCAGCAATAAGCCATGCTTTGCACTGACTCTGGAGGGGAAGGATGGATAAACCCCCTTCCCAAAGGGAAGGGAGAGGAAGGAGGCAAACTAGAGACCACTGGTGCTCTCAGAAGTGGTGGGAAGAGGAGCTCTGTCTGCAGGACAGATCTCCCCTGTGCAAACCATCTTTAAAAAGCAGGCAAGGGGGCTCTGTGGAACACAGTAGGTTGCTTTTACCAGAAGAAAATGTCTTTCACAAATACTCTGTTTTAAAATGATGTAATATATATGTTTGAAAATAAAGACATACGTGCAGTGCAAGCTCTTCTGCCTGTGCTGAAGGTTTTCTTCCGGGAGAAATACTGTTTTCAGGGTGTCCTACAGTTAGCTTTTGGCTGCATCGAAGTTGCCAGGCAGAGATTTGCCCAAGCTACTTAGTCTTAGCCTCAGTTTCCTCATTAGTATATGGATATACCTTGACCTGACATCTCAGAGAGATAGTGCCCTGAGAGCAGATGCCACAGGGATGAAAAACAGACAGCTAATAGAAATCTGCTGTCCCAGCACTGCCAAACCTGCCCAGAAGTTAAGGATCTTATCTCCAATGTGTCTACATTTCCCTATCAGGAAGAAACAAGAATAGGAAATTGCAAAGGAAAAATCCATTACAGAGGCAGACAACAGAGTTCAGCTGCCATAAAATACTCCAGAAAAGGGCCTTCGTGGTCTTATCAGACACAAGCCCAACATACAGAGGACCGAGAAGCACTACCACCTTGCTAGATCAGAAGGATTAGGGTGCCAGCAGGAACAGCCACTGGCTGGCCCTTCCTGCCCAGCCAAGGAGAACTCCAGCTGGCCCAGACATGGGCAGGGGCCTTCAGGACCTCTGCAGCAGCCACCCTTGCCCTAGCAGGCCTCTCCCAAACACCAGCCCAGATCCCTAGGCTGTGTTGCTTTCAGCCCCCATATGCCAGCACAGTATACATCCCCACACCAAGCTGCCCTGCAAAGGGCCTGGCTCTCTCCCACACCACTCTCCATTGCTCACAAACTGCCACTTACCTGGTTTTCACCACTCACAGCCAGCCTAGATGCCACCTTCCTACCTGGACTGCAAGGCACTAGGAGGCTCCATAACATGGAGCAGTTTATGGATATGGAGGAGGATGTGATGCCCTGAGAGCTCCTCAGGACACACCACGTCAGGCCATGTGCCTTGTTAATGAGCCCGTGCTTCACTAATGAGTGCCCCCTCCCACACACATCCCACCTGTGCTGTCCCCCAGTGGCTGCAGCCACTTCTGCTAATACTACCCTGTCTACACCCCCCACACTTGGGCTGGGATGCACCTGCTCCTGGAGCACAAGTTTCTTGGTTGTGATGAAAGAAAGAGAGCTGATGAGCACACAGCATCCTTCCAGTTTCCCTTGGTAAAGACCAGTTGTACTGATTAAAAAAAGGAAGGGAGTGGGAGACAGCTGGATTCAGGGGGCTGCAGCGTAGCGGAGAGGACAAGCAGCACAGCTGTCATCTTCCAACCAATTGAGCGATGAATCCAAGTGACACAACAACTTCTGCCCACTGCTTTGTCCCATCCTGTGTCATTGCAAACACATCCATCTATCCATCAGAGCAATGGCATTTTCATCCTGTTACCCTTCACACACCCTAGGAGCTGAGGATTGAATGCCAATCCATTAAAATAAAGGATGAGAGGCCAAGGGCAGAGCCTGCTAAGGGATGGCGCCTAGTGGGATGAGCCGGGAGCAGAGGGTGCTGGAGAGTCTGAGCCCACACCGTGCCCCTGCTCTGCAGAATTAATCCCAGGGAACGCGGACAGGAGTGCAGGGAGAGGAGATTAAGGTTCTAGTTACAAATTGCTGTAGAAAGGGTGGAGGCTCAGGCTTTCCACACAACCAGCCAGCACCAGAGTCTAAATAAATACTCTACCCTCTAGTTCCTGGCTTCTATAAATAAGCGGATGGCGCAGCTGCCAGCTGGTACCGCGGGATGGCTGCAGTGAGAGCAGAGCAGCAGCAGAGCCCTCCTGCTCACGCAGACCTGCTGGCGACAGCCCGCACCACTCCCCTTGCAGCCACCACCTCACTCCCTGCAAGCACAGGTTAAACTTTAACACAAGAGAAATGGCCCTAATTAAAAAGCCAGCTGCTCCTGTAATCCCCTTTGTGTCCTGCCCCCAAACCAGATCAAGATCCTAATTAAATTAAACAGGGAAAAAATTAACACCACGATTTTATTGAAGTATTTGCCTTTGGCCATTCAAATAGAACTGACCGTAAATGAGAATCCAAGATCTGGGGACAAATTAAATCTAGATCTGGGATTTGAGACAAGGTCCTTGTCTCTAAAATTGGGTCAAAGTCTGAACCACCCTCAGTTTTAAGGAAATAAAGTTTTTTTCTAGTTAATTTCCAGTGTGTGAAAAAAGGGTGGGCAGGACCTGGGAAATCACACTTGCTTTTATCATGTGTATTTTTTAAACATAAATACTTGACTCCCAGACAGGTTTCCTTCTTTTGGTATATGTTTTAAAGATTTGCAGCCTTTGGCTAAGACTCAGCACGCTGTCATTACACCGTCAGGGACACGCTTCCTCCCCAGGGCTTGCTCATGTTCATTCATCTCGTGCATCATTTCTACCACTGATATCTAGGATTTCACATGGGAGCTGCCTGCCTTGACACAGATGAATTAAGGGAAAGAAACCTTGATCTCCCATCTGAAATGAGAACACGAACAGCAGGAAAGCGCCACGATTGACGTGAACTGTCACTAGCCTCCCTGACAGCGCTAGCGCCTTTGTGACAGCGCTGAGAATAACTTGCAGCAAACTGTTTACCGAGCCAACGTTTCCTCCATCCTGTGAACTGGCAGCCAGCAGATCCAGGCTCTTCTCCAGTTTACTCCTTTTTCACAAATCTAACTGACTTGCACTGCATAATCTCCCTGATGAATTGTGGTCTGGGCAAACGCAAGAGAAGACAACCCCGGAGGATGGTCTACAAGGCAGACCCCGGGCTGACACGTCTGGAGTTGGGTTTTGCTCTGTGTTCATGGAAGTCCTACGGCTTTTGAGATCAAAGCTGCTAGGTGTCCAGATATCAAGAGCTCTGGCAGAGCAATGCATGTCTGCAAGCAAAACTCTATTTAGACAAGCCTGTATTATCAGATGGCCATGGGGAATACTGCAGTAATTCAATGCCCTTGGATTGATCTCTGGTGTAAAGGGAGGAACCTATTCTACTAAAGTTAGAAGACTTGAGGGAGCACATAGCAAGCAGTAGATTCACATTTCTCCTTATCCCAGTCATTAGCAGAGACCAAACTATAACATTGTGTTCGTACAAGCCATTTTTCTAATTCAGAACTCCCTCTCTGCAAAAAGGCCCTCACATTTGCTTGCGCCATGTCCCTGTCCTTGTTCTCTAGAGCAGTTGAGGGAAGTCCCCTGGCATTTACCACAGACTGATGGTGCTCGTTTGGGCAGATTTACACCTGTGATTTAGGTGGAGTCATTCTACGTTTGCTCTGCAGCACCAGCACTAAAGGTCAGAAAGCTAAAGCTAGATGAGGACCAGAGAGCTCAGATGATGCCCTGTTCAAACTCCACAGGAGCACACGAACAGCACAAGATGTTTCATCGCCCTTTTTCCTTGTGAACTTCTTGCAGAAATCTCTTTGTAGTTGAACAACAAATATAATGGTCACGGTTCGGCTGCCTTTCCTTAAAAAACAAAGCGAGCCATCAAGGCAGCAAGCAGCAAGGCTCTGCCAAGCAGCCTGACAGCTTTCTGAGATGAGTCATTTTTTGCAGCTGGTGCCGCTCTGCAGCTTGTTCAGACAGACTTTGAGCCTTGTCCTCAGAGTTGTTCATAGTTGCTCATTTTGTTATTTGCAAGCAGTGTTACTCCTGCTGCATCCCTGTCTTTGTCACTCATCCATGCGGATGTTGTCAGAGGGAGAACGTGAGGGAGCGTCGCTCCCAGCAGAGTGCTGGGCTCCATCTCTCCCAGACTTCACACCTGGCGTCTCCTCCGCCGCTGAACGCGCAGGCCGCAGTCCCGCAGTCCCGCAGAGGGCTGTGCCTGGGACACGGTGCTGGGAGCAGGGCAAACCCAGGAAACGCCACCCCGACGGCGGAGGAACTGACCTTGCAAGTCCCCAGAGAAGGGCATCGGGAAGGATGGTGCTTTCTCCTGTGATCCCGGTCCTGTTTCTAACTGGAAGTTGCCCAGACGTGAACAATCCGCTTTCCTTCACAACTGGCTTCTGGGGAAGGGGTTTTTCTAGGGTCCCACATGAGGCAATATTCACTTTATTCACCCATCTCTACAGCTGGAAAAACTATAAACAAGAGAGACAGAATTATAATGATACACTAATAAAAAAGAAGTAGAGGTCCAAAATAATAGTAAAACTAGGGTTAGAGTTGTTCAACCAAAGAAAAGAATGTATGCTTCACAAGAAATAAATGAAGGAGAAAAAAATAGTAGAAAGGGCACTTTCATTAAAAGAAGAACAGAAAAACTTGGAAACAAATTTCACAGCCAATCTTATCTTTGCTCAAACTACAAAAAGCCAATAAATGCAGACTTAGTGCTAATGTTATCTTCTCAGCTCATGTGGAAGCCTTGTTTTAATAAATTATTGTAGAAACACGTTTCTGCTGAAAACAATGAGACAGCTTTCCTCTTCACTGTTGCATAGTTCCTGACTGTCCTCTGAAAGGGCCAGCAGAAAACACCCACCCCAATTTGTATGTTAACAGGTAAACACCAGGCCCTCACTACAAAGCCTTGCCCACATAGAAATGGGCCCCAGTGTAATTCAGGGCACGTCAGCATGTGCAAGGGAGCTGCATTTAAGCCAGAGCATCACTTGAAAGTGCCACAGCTTTTCTCAAATAACTGCATGTAGGAGAGACTTTGAGAGGCGCGTTATACTGCTATATTAAGACAATATAAAATCCTTTGTGAACTGCTGTTCGCTTTAAACTTGATACCCCTGATCCGATGTAAATCCAGCGGGCGAGCCCATGATGTAGTGAGGCACGGCTAAGCAGCTGAGCGGTGAGGACTCTCTCAGCCCAGCGCAGCTCAGCACACTGCCCGCCACCTTGTGCCCCTTTGCAGCTTTTTCAGACAAAGGCCGAGTGCTCAGAGACAAAAAGGCAGCCCAGACTACAACACAGCACCTTGGCAGTGCTCGAAGTCCAGCATCCTGCCATGCCCTGGGGCAAAACTGTTTGAGGACACGGCATAATGCATCCAGGGACACCAGAGTCACCGTGTTACGGGCACTCCTGACTCCACCGGAGCGCTACCAAGTGCTCTGGTAAAGCAGGTATTGCTGCTCATGGTAGTTGAAGGCAAAATATTTTGTCACATTAGTGCTGGGCTCGGCCTGGGCACATGGTTAATTAAAGACGCTCGGCTAGAGAACAGTAATGTGCTAAGCTGCAGTAACTCGACTGTTTGCTATCATCTGTCCATCCTCATGCTAAGCTACTCTTAAAATGAAAGAGGGGTTTGAATTGCGTCTGTTAACATTCATTTGCTTGGCTACTGAGGTACAACTTCTGCACATAGATAAGGCCGACCCATCACACTCACGGTTATCACAAGCGGGCAGCCTTCTAGCCCTCGCTAGGGATGTTACTAACAAACAAGCAATACTCTGGGGGGCCCCAATATTCAAACCTTGCCTTGAAACTCAGTCTGGCCTTCCAGGTCTGAGCTAGCCACAAACACGGCCCCTTTGACCAGGGGGACACAGCTTCCCAAGCCCGGGAGCCTTGAAGCACCGCAATGTGGGAGCAGGGAGAACCCCCTGGAGGCAGGGAGAAATCCAAAGCTGTGCCCTGAAAATGGGGAATTTTCCATTATTCATCTCACAACATACTTAGTTCCTGTCACCAGGAGCAAAGTCTTGTCTTACGAAAGGGCAAAGGCCCCTGCACATCCACACAGAGCCCAGGATGCACCCAGCCCGTGTCCCACAGCTAACACTTTCTAACACACTAGAAATTGTATTTTAATCTTAACAAAGGTCTGGTTTAAAATTCCCTCTAGTGGAGAGAGGGTGGAAATTCAAGCTGCAAGGTCCTGGTAGCCAAGAAAGCCACATCCAAGTTTTGGGCGACAGCGACGCGCTGCGCTGGCGGCGGCAGGGCTGCCTGCCCATAGCCTGGCCCCGCTGCAGAGGAGGAACTGGCGGGGGTCACAGGTTCCCTCCCTCAGGTCTGCCCCAAGCAGGGGGCAAAGGAACAACTGACCAGCTGAAACAGCTTCAAGCACCTCCTGTTATCCCAAATTATTATTTCAATGCAATGGAAAACTTTTCCATGTAAGTTTGTTTTTATACAATAACAAAAAAAGACCTTTCAAACTGAAACCCGAAAGGTATTATTTTGCAGTGTCAACACTGGCAGGTTTGAATTTTTCACATACGTAGGGAGTGTCACCAAGGTTCCCCTGGCCACCTCGGCATCCTTTGTGCAACTCTGCGATCATCCTCGCTGCCTGATCGCAGCCAGACAAGATGGGCCAGGTTTATTACAGATGTAAATCAAAGAAGCTCTACTCACTTCTGTGGAGCATTGCAGATTTATGCCAAGAGTTGACCCAGCATCTCTATTTTCAAAACTAGGGCAGATTGAAATATGCTGTTTTTCAATAATATATTCAGGTTATCAGGGCTTTTATATTTGGGAAATTAATCTTGCATTGACTGAAAACCTCTCGGGATAACATGGAAAGGTTGCTAAGAAGAGGAAAACAAACAGTTATATAACTCAGTTCTCCCTCTTTTCTTTCTTTACGAAAACATATTGCAGTGATATGGTAGTGATCTAAAACCCAGCAGTAGTATTACTGAAGTGTGCAGAAATATAGCCTGATGTAGTACAGAAACGATTTTACTAAGAGGTAGTATTACCTCACCCTGTATTACAGGAAAAGGATTCAAACCAGGAATATTGAGACATAAATCTGTGGTAACAGAAGTGAAACAACACCATGGTAGAGAAAGTCCTTCCGTTTCATTGCAACAGGGTTCTTGCAAAGCAGGAGCATATATGTCAAAAGGGGGGCCTGGGGCCCGTGCACACACTGGTGCTGGCTGGTGTGTGCACGTGCTCACACTGTGTCTAAAATCAGTCCTGGTCAGGACTACCAAGGACCTTTCCCAAACCTGATCCTTGTCTTTTAAGACTCATTCTTGCTGTCTCTCCTGCTTAGCTACCCAACGGCTCTACATCTTCTTCAGCTTAGTCGTTATCTAATAAACATCATACGAGATGCGATTCAGAAATGCAGACAAGTGATGTATACGTGTTCTTGTTTAGAAGACAGACATTGCTCAGCCAATGCCATAACGTAGTCTGCCATGATCTTCCTTTGCGAGTATCACTCCATTTTGCCCCGTATATCCATGTCAGCAGTTGTCCCTGCCTTTGCTGCAGAGCTCACGCTCAAGCAAGACAGATAGAGACTGCTAGGCCTGTAACGGTCTCCGTTAATTTTTTCCTCCTTACACTTGCTATTCCCCACTAAGGAAACATCATTCCCAATTTCACCAGTTTACAAGGACTCTTGTGATTTGACCCTTAATTTCATCCAGCATATTAGATTCCAAAGTGGGCTGGAAATTTCACTGCTATACGGCAAGCAGGTTGGTTATACTGAGTAATCCTGGTTTTGTACTCAAAGGAAATCCTACCCACTAAAAACTACAGAATGGCTTATTTTCTGACAAAGATGCTGAGGCCTCATGAAGATAACATTGACCAGCAGTCTGCACGATTACTGCTTCAGCAGACAGCCAGCAGTGAGCGGAAACCACTCTGTTACACCCAGTAGCTGCACTGTTGCATGACAGAAGTTTCTAATTGCAAACAGCAACAGACTCTGCAAGGATATGCAGGTGGCTACTGCTTGATTAATGTGTGTTGCATCTGTTGTTCCAAAGTGGCAATTACTCTATAAAAACACACCATCTCAATAGCAGTACATTGATTTTATGGTGACTGAAAATCTGGGCCTTTAGATAGTTTTTTGTCTCTGTCCTCCCACAAAAAAATAATTTTCTTCTGAGTACAATAAAGTAAAAGATATCATTGGTTCTATGGTATAACTGTAATATTATGTTCTGCTAGGAATCAGCAATCCTGCCTTTGGCCATGAAATTCAGATAATGACCCATAACTGAAGTAAATTAGTGTTTAATTCCCCATTCCTTGCCGACAGCTTACTAGTGGAAATTGATTTCTAGCTTTTTTCTTTTTCATTTAGCATGCCCATGTAATGTCTTTATTTTAGGTTCTCGTGGTTTGCAGCGAGTTTAGCCAAAAGACGAGCGTGCAGGAGAGCCCAGAGAGCGCCTGGCTAAGCAGGGCTCTGCTCCGCAGAGCTTGGGGACGGGGACGGCAGCGCCGTCTTGCACACGGGGCGGCTCCTGCCGCCTCTTGCTTGTCCCCACGGGCCAGGCATGTGCAGGGCCCAGTGCTCAGCGGGAGCGAAGCAGTGCAGCTCTGCTGACAGCCATGTAACGGGCCTAGAAGTCATGCCATTCTGCACCTACACACAGCGGCCCCTGACAAACCCACTCTTACCCACTTGCCGTGTTCACTTGCACACATTTAGCACATACTTGCTCCTATGCAATGCACTCCCAGCCAGAAAAGTAGCTGTGACAGTCACCCTTGGCCCTGCGGACGAAACAGACACTTGTGAGCACAGCCAGGCAAGAGGCGGCACCTCACGCATGGCTTTCACGCGGGCTTTGAGCTGGATCCACCCTCTGCAGACAGTTACTCAACCTCCAGCAGCAGATCCCTGCAATTCTTGCAATGTGGGCTCTGTTGTGTAATCTGATAGAGCCACACACACACACACACACCCTTTTTCCTGCTATTTAGGTAAAACTCAGCTGACAATTTCTTCACTGTATAGAAGCACCAACATTAGAGACAGGCGCTGGCTTTGGAAATCCAACCCATTTTCTTTGCAAGAGAGGGGAAGGCAGTAAGAGACGGTAAGGTTTTTATAGCTCAAACCCTGTCAGTTATAACAGTGGTGAGCCAAAACAGAGTATTATCATAACGTATTTTCAACCCTTAGTTACTTCTGCAGCCTCTGTCAGGCTACAAAGGAGTTGGGAGGGGGCAAGAAGTCTACTTTTTCCATTTTACTCTTCTATACATGCAATATTACAATGCTGTTTTACATTTTAAATACAGAAGTAGCAGCCATTATTTTGCTGAGTGGTGGCTGGATTTTCTGCTTCCACACTTTAATAGTACTATAAATTGTCTGGTAAGGGAGTTGTTAGAGATGGTGTCTGGAGAATTTGTCCCTTATTGATGTGTAAATTGGCTTGTACTGCTGGTGTGTGTTTCTAAAGCAGAATGCTTTGTAGTGTGATGATGATAATAATAATTAGCACAGGACATAGCAATGTGTTAATTGTGAACTAAAATCCCAAATAGAAAGAACTATGCAGATCAGTTCCTTCCTCCTGCTCTCTGTTTCTCTGACCAGCATTCAGAGCATCAGCTTCCCAGGGACATTTCTCAGGACGAGGGAATTTTCTGAGTCTGCTTCTCTGCTCTTGCACTGCTAAAAACAAGTCTTTCCCTAGTGCGTTTGCTCAGATGCCTTTAGGACTAATGCTGACAGCAAGTACAGAACTGCTGCACTCTTGAGGCATCCTGTCTGCTATCCCAGCTGAATGTTAATTCAGCTTTAGTTCATGAATGGATCAAAAGGGAAAGCCAATATAGTGGCAGATGGAGGAAGGACACAACACTAATAGGTTCAGAGCCTATTGATGATGGCAAGGGAGGATATGGGACAGAATGAAATGCTAGATGTTATCCTTATCTCAGCTGTCTTGTGAGGGAGCATAGTGTTATTATTAAAGTAAATGTTCCTTCCTTTTATGCAATGAAGCTGTAAGACTGTGAGCAAGTCAAAAAGCTGCTGGTGTGTCTCAGCTTACCCCTTTGTGATACAGAGGTAAGAATCCTCCTCTGCAGGCTAGGCTGCGGAGAGAATTAAACGGGGTTCATAGATCACTCAAAATTTGGTAAAAAAAAATTGTCTTAGTGTAGATCTCATTTAAAATATAAATCCATGGTGAAAAATTAGCTGCAGCCAGAATACAGTGGGGTGCCTGGGCACGTTGCGCCTGAGTTTGCCCTCCTCAGAGGAGCATGCAGAGCAGAGATAACAGCTCTGCTGAGACGCGCAGTCTCCACGAACGTACATTAAAGTTTGTACACTGACTTATGCACTCAGAAGCGGAATGATAAAAGTAACCGCAGTCTTGTCTTCTAAGGATATAAGCACCTTAGGTGAACCCTGTCACACATACATTATCAGAAACCGTAAAATAGCAAGTAGGAGCCAGTTTGCTTAGCAGACCAAAGAGAGAACATAATCATGACAAAAATAATTTCCCCTATGTCACAGGCAGGCAAAAGGACAGAGGGGCGTCTGTGGCACAGCTGAATACATTTTTAAACACTTATCTTCTGTCTTGGCCACTAAAGTGATATAGAGGCAATTAGAGATATAGCCTGAAAGACCAAGGTGGGAAGAAATGTTCTTTCTAAGTGATGATCAATTATTGCTTTTAATTTACAACAGGCAAAAGACTACTTCAGCTCACCACAGAAGGATGTGGGCGTACATCGTTGGTTTTACTGTCCTGCCTCATGTTGGAGGACTCATTGGCTGGTTCCTCAATTGCAAAGACTCGCCTGTGTGGTACGAGAGGCTGAACAAACCTTCCTGGTGTCCGTCCCGCAAAATATTCCCTGTTGCTTGGACTGTCCTGTACACCGGCATGGGGTAAGTTCTGCAGAGCACTCCATCCCTTGTCCTGCTGGTTTTGATCCCTAACAGAGAAGTCATTTCAGGCTCTTCATTCATTCACAGGGATTGTAGGATACCCCTTTTCCTTGCACCAGCAAGACATGTCAGGTAGACTTATTCCCAGAAGATGAAGGGCAGCCTGAGCCACTTTCTGGGCCGTTCCTCAGCTTCACACTTCACACTGTGAACACCTATTTAGGGCAACCACTGCCATGGGGAAAATGGGGGCCATATCGTATGATATAAACCATGGGTTTGAGAGTAGTGAGGCACATGGACGCAGTGGACTTCCATTCAAATAAAACTCTCACGCAGACCCACCTTGCAAGACACTTTTCCATGAAAACAGTACCTGTATTGGAGGTTTACAAGTATTGTAGTTACATTCTTGGAGTTGTCTTGGTTCAAAAGAGATGAAAAATGCCCTTTGATATTAAATTGCAATAATCCCAATCTCTGGAAGCAGAACGGGCTGCAGGACACTCATGTGGGTTTTCCTCTCCACAGCTATGCCTCGTATTTGATCTGGAATGACCTGGGTGGCTGCAACAGCAAAGCCATCATCCCGCTCGGCCTCTATGGGGCTCAGCTGGCCTTGAACTGGGCTTGGCCTCCCTTCTTCTTTGGAATACATAACTTAAAGATGGTAATGTATCTAGACATATATTAATCTGCTGGAGATTTGTTTGCTGGTGTCCCTGCCTCTGCTCTGGGGGTTGTTTGGAGGGTTTCTAAGCAGTGTTATAAAATATAGGAGCATAAACAGAGTGGCAAGAAGGGCTTTTCTCAGACAGAGTTCATACTGCACCTGGTCTAGACAATGGTATCAGGCCCCTGCATTTCTCACTCCGCTCTTGTCGCTTGGATGGCTGGCTCTGCTGGAGCAGGGGGGCAGATCGGGGTGCCGACAATCCGGCTGCTGCCTCTCCTAGTTAAGGATTCAGGGTTAGAGATAAGTCCCTCTGAGAGTCACACCCACCCCTAGCAAGCAGCAAAGCTGGTGTCTCTGTAGGGGCGTCAGCTACGTGTGGCTTATCAGGCAACGCAATGCAATGTGCACCGCAGGGTCATAGGGAGGAAACACAGCAAAGAGAGACCCCGCGTAGCCAAATCGAACACTTGCAGTGTCTTCAAAAAGCACTTAGCTCAGGTGTCAAGGCCTGGGGATTATGGAGATGTAGAGCAGCGCTTATGCTTTTCAGAATTTTGCCATTCTTTGCATGCAAGGTGCATTCAGAAAGTCTGTGAAGTGATAATATCTACTCGTACCATCATGAGCATGCTGCTGATCTGTGTACATAGGTGGTATCAATAGAAGGAGATCATCATCAGCTATCTATTAATCCATGGAACTCAACACCAAGGATTAACATTGGCCTTGGCTCCTGGTGTGATGCATTCAGATCTCACTGCTGCGAGTTCAGAGCCAAGGTTCTGGGGCCTAGGACCAGTTGAGGGGCCTTTTCAGTGTTCAGTTTGCCTGCGTGCTGTTTTACCTCACCGCTTTCAGGAGTGCTCATGGTCTGGTCCCAGGAGCGAGCAGCTCAGTGATTTTCTTTTCTCTGCTTCCAGGCACTGATTGACATTCTGTGCTTAGACGGCCTGGTGATAGGCACGATGTGCTCATGGTACCGCATTAACAAGGCAGCAACGCTGCTCATGGTGCCCTACTTGGGGTGGCTGGCCATGGCGACGTGTCTCACCATCCGCATCTGGAAGGACAACCCTGAGCCAAAACCAGGAAAGACTGAATAAGAGCTGGAGAGAAATGAAGGCGTTTGGTGAAATTAAATATTGATGTTAAGCAAGATCTTGTAATCTGGGGGGATTCACTTTAGGATGGGCATCAAAATAGGTCTCCATCTCACCTTTTCATCAAAGTTGTGTGCAAGAAAGTTTGTACCATGAGCCCACGCGTTCCTTTAAGGTAACCATGTGTCTTTAAACTGGGAACCTTCTCTTCCAGCACTGCAGAGACTTTGGGGCTACAGCTGTATGGTGACCTTAACCGTGCTATGTCAAATTCCACCAGCCAAAGTTGCATCTCCTATAACAGTGTGATTCAGAGTGGCAATCCTGGAATCAGTGAAACTGCTCTGAATTGCTACCAGCCCGCAGGAGAGCAGAACTTGTTCATACACATGTAGATCCTCTCTCTTCTTCTGAGATGAAGCAAAGATGCCCTTCACTCATGGAAACTAATTATTTTAAATTTACTTTTTTTTTTCCCTTTGCTATTCTTGCCGTTGCTTCACTTTCATGTCTCCTCTGGTCTGCACCTTCTACCGTTGCCTTTTTATCTGACAGGTACTGAGCAAGCAGTAATCTGTCTTGTTGTGCCCGTCCAAGGAGATTTGGCACTTTGACTTCTATTTGTGGAGTATCACACTTCTTGAGTTTTGTGCTCCAGGATAAAGCAACAATGAGGAGAATGCAAATGCTTGTCCCAAGAGGAAATTTCACTCTTGAACCTCTGTGTGCTGTTCCTCACCAGAACAGAAAAACTAACAGCAGCGCCTTTGAAAAAATACTTAACGTATTTTTTTTTAAGTACTGAAACACCGGCGCTTTTGTAAAATTAAAAGCTTGCTCACATTGCCTTGAAGGTTGTAATGACATGATTGCCCAAAGGTCCCATTCAAAATCTGTCAGGTGCGGTACAGTATCTTACCCAGAGCCTTTCCATTCCTAAAGATTAATCAGGCACTCAGGAATTAATCAGGAAAGATTAAACTATACATATTACTCAACTGAGAGCAGCCCATGATATAGAATCAGACACAAAAGGTGCACGGACTAGCTCCTCTCCCTCCTTTATTCGAGCCCTTGGGTTTGATAGATCTGAAACTTAAAAGTTGCTGCCTGTTGGCTAATATTTAGCAATATTATTTTTTAATTGCTAGGAGCAATGTATGTGACGAAATGTGGTAAGAGGGTATCTTCCTCCTGGCAGCTGACTGTAGATGAAGCTGGGTGGGTAAAGGTGTATTTGGGAAGGGGGATGGGGGGAAGGAGGCTTAGCTGGGGATGTAAAATAAATTGTGCTTGCTTTTAATAAAACCAAAACATTTTTGTTTGGAAAATAAATAAACCAAGTTAGTCTTGCTTTACTGCTTTGACATTATACCTTGTTTCACCATTTTGATCCCATCCATTATTTTTCCCTTCTGGCTGCAGGACGCCTATCTTCAGGATGGGTGTTGCAAGCACATTGCAAGTAAAGATACGTAAGAAGAGGCCCCTGGATAGATGTGACTGCAAGCACGAGCAGGCTATAAAGCAGCACTAGAAAGATCACAAGCTACTTAAAAACACCCACCTCTATATCTCAGGGCTTTATATGGCTGCGTGTTATCACTGTGTTTATTTACAGTAATGCCTAGTAGGTACCTTCCAGGGAGCTACATGTCAAAGGACTGGAAGACATAAATTATCCCTTTTTTACTAGAATCTGCACCAGAGATTTAGTTTGGGGGAGTTAAGAAAGATCTGGGGCATCTGACTGTCGTCCCGTCCTTCCCTGGCTAGCACAGCCAGGCCGCAAGGCCGGGGCCAGGGCAGCCGCAAGGAGCAGAGCCCGTCCGTGCAGAGCCCTCTGCTCCTCAGCGGGATAGTATCTAATCACATTGGAGTTAGTAAGTGACTCTAGATCTGATTAAAGCCAGCAACATTTTAATAACGTTTCCAAATTAGATATATGGTTACTGTGAAGAGCTTTCATAAGTTCCTCCTCTCTCTACTTGCTCCCATTTTTTTTTCAGCCAGGTAAAGTAAAACTTTACATTAAGAAAACAGATTTAAAAAAAAAAAAAAAATCATGCTTACCCTCTCTGTCTTCCCATTCTTCCAACCAGTGTGACCAGCTGACTTATTCTTGTCATCATTTCAGTTCCTCTTCCTTCCAATCCACCTATAAACCCACAGAAAGGTTTTCTTTGCTCCTTGCATTTTCCTGCAGGCAGCAAAAATTGCAAATGTTCCTAAGCAGTACGTGCAATATAGGCAATGGCCTAAAATCAATCGAAAAATTTATATTCTGCAAAGCACCCTCTTGTATTAATACTTAAACTATTGTTCAGTCTACTTGCTTTTAAACAGATACACTAAATCTCCTTGTATAAAAATAACTTTAACAGCATTTCACAGTTGGCCATCTAGAAAAACTCTTATTTATCTTGGTGGTGCAGAGCAAAAGCAGCCTCTGCCTCTGTGCAAGGCGGGGGGCCCGAGCTTCCCGTCAGCGCTACGTGAAATGGCTTTTGCTCCTGGTGCCCCCTGGCTGCACGAGGCACGTGGCCACCCAGCCCTTCGCGGCAGATCTTGCCTTTTTCCCACTGAATTCAGGAGCACTGAGAACATCCCCTATGCAGGCGGCCGGCAGGGCTGCCACGGGGGTTCTGCTCAGCCCCCTACAGAAGCTGAAGGAACATTGGCCACGGCCTGGCCGGGCAGAGCCCTTGGAGCCCTGTGGTGCCCACGCGCTCGGCGCTGACGAAGGCCGGGCCTTGGTGGCAGCGTTCATGGGGTTGTGGCATTCGGAGACACCTCTCAGATCACCATGTCCAACACCGACCCCTCTCCTCATGTGGTGTGAGACCGGTTGCACACTTATCTCTGGGCACATCCCCTGGCTGCTGGATACACAATATTTGTGTATAAACAAAAGCGTCCTGACGTATAACCCTGCTTCTTTTCCGAAGCGTCGTTTAGTAACTCACCAGCTGTTCCAGCAAACACCCTGGCTCCGACGGCAAGGGGCTGCAGCTGGGCTCCGTGGAGCTGTGCTCAGAGGCAGAGGTGAAAGGCAGGGACAGCCCCGGGACAGAGCGCGCGGCCCCGCAGCCACGGGGACCGACCTTGTCCCAGCAGCTCCCGGGAAAGCTGCAGCGGGAGAAGTCCAGCAGGGAGGAGGAGACGCTGCCTGGAGCTGTCATTAACTTGGGCTTCCCATTAACTGGACGGCCAGCAGCACCTGCCAACAACGCGGGCTCCTTCCCTGCTCGGCAGCAGGGCAGTCAGTGGCAGTGTGCACAGGGCACGGCTGCACTGCGAGGATGAGGAAGGCAGGGAGCTGAGGGCACCTCTGTCTCTCCCAGCCCTGCCGCACTGCGAGGATGAGGAAGGCAGGGAGCCGAGGGCACCTCTGTCTCTCCCGGCCCTGCCGCACTGCGAGGATGAGGAAGGCAGGGAGCTGAGGGCACCTCTGTCTCCCTGGTCCTGCTGCGCTGCCTCCCGCAGGGAACGAGCGCCCGGCACAGCAGGTGACCCGTGGCTAGCAAGGCAATCCTGCAGCACTCGGCAGTGCCCAAACCAGTGCTTTCCTCCACGTAAATCTTGGCGTTACTGTCCAGCCATGGGTTGGAAGGGGGCGAAGGGGCGAGCGAGGGCCTACAAGGGAGGCTGCCTCTGCACATCACTGCCAGAGAGTGTTTATTTATTTATCACGTAACGGTAGTTACAGCTGGAAAGAGCAGGAGGGGGATCTCTGCCAGACAACGTATCTAGGGAGATGTTTTGTTACTGCCACCAGCTGTCCCCTTGGAATAGAGCACGTCTGAGCCGTGACTCACGCAGCCAGCATCTCATTTCACTCTTGGCTCTACCCAAAAATGTTCCTCCAGCCCGAGAATGCAACAAAGCCTCCCTCCCCCAGCAAGGACTTCTGCAGCCAGGGCTCTTCTCCTGCCCCTCTGTGCTCAGGACAGGGCAACAACCTTCGGCACGTAGGAAAGGAACTCCTGCAGTTGGGAGAGGACCAGAAGCCCAGGCTGCAGACACATCAAGGGAATGAGGTGTAATGTCTCTAACTTTCTACATGAGATACTCATTTAAGATAGGAGAAAAGTCACCAGATTGTTTCAAGATGCCTCTAAAGTCAGTGGGGGAAAAAAAAAAAAATCCTGTTCTGGACTAGGATGCACTATCAGTCTTAATATCCAAAAACATTAAATCAGAGGGAAGATGGGCAGGGCAGAAGGAAGCCTTGATACAAATGCTGACTGGCAAGTGCAACGGTTTTAGTTAATCTAAGTGCCACTGGGAAGTCCCTGTGCGAGCCTAGCTGCATCTCTGGCTGCTCTCTGCACCCCTACCCGCCTTCTTCTCTGAACTAGCTCATAGGAAAAAAAACTTCCATTACTGGCTTGGTCGTTAGGCCCACGCATGCACACCCTGATACACACGCACCCCCTCGGGGGGAACTAGGGTCGCTGAAAAACAACTGAACAAAATCGATCAAAGCTTTCAGCCCTGAGGCTAGTGCAAAATGTCAGATTGACAGCAACTCTGTGGCTCCCTTTATATTTTTGGCGCAGGCAGACGCTGCAGGGGGGTGAATCATGACTCTTAGTGCACTGCCCTAGATGGAGCTGTGAAGCAGCTGCGTAACGGCCAGGCAGAGGCAGTGGCCAGAGCCACATTCCGGAGATTAGATTAGAGCTCAGCAGCGAGCTCTGCAGAGGGGTCAGGCAGCGAAAGCTAAAGGCGGCAGGAAAGATGGGGCACTGGCGGCCAAGAGCTTCCAAAAATAAAGTGCCTCAGAGTGCCTGAAGAGGGGCTGGATTGCTTTTTATAAAGTTTAGGGGGAAGACGCAGACAAGCCAGCACTCATTAGGAGAGGATTCCCATCTCCAAAACCACTGCCAGAAATGTCAAAGGTGAAAGTAATTGGACATGGGAGAGGGAATGTGAGCAGAGTTACCACGCAAGAGGAAAAACACTACACCTGCCCTCCAGGAAAAGTATTTCGAGCTTAAAAATAAATACAATCCTGCACCGTGAAAAGGCAAGTTTTATGTTCCATGGATAGAGTGTCTTGGAACTTGTCAAATCCTTGCCTGCACTGTTGTCACAATACTCTCCATGCCAGCTGTGTCAATCATCACGTAAACAACCTCTCATCACTAGCAAACAGTGTGGGCGGAAGAGGGTGGGTGCTGTGCTCTGTCCACAGAACAACTGCATTTCAACGATGCTACTAATGAAAAGCTGCAGAGTGTCATGATTCCCAGAGAAATGCAGAAAAGTTGGGCTGCTGTTAGCAAAAGGGCTAAAGAAGCAGCCAGAAAACAAATTTTCTGCCCAATGGCACAGGTTTGTTCAGTGTAGACCACAAAAATTGTAGACAAGCTGGCTACAGTGTTATCATAAAGAATGAGTTTTGCCTGAAAGCGGGGATTTGTTCTCTAATTTCTACGCAGAATACAATCTACCCCTCTCCAACTAACAGGAGGATCTTCCAACACACATAGACTGAACACTTGATCAAATACAGCCAAGTATTTCATATTTATCCAAATCTCGATGATCATGGGTTCCGAGATTAGTGCAGGGTCCAAGATATTGGAGGTTTGATTTCCAATACGCTTTGGCTGAGACATGGGTTCTGCATGGCTACACATTTTCCATTTATTTCCACCCTAATGACATAACAGGATTAGTCTCTGAGAAAAATCTTACTCGGGTTTTCATTAAACTTGGCTCATATGGGGTTTATATGAATTTTCTCTTTAAGTGATTGAAATTTAGAGTGAGAAATTGGGAAGATTTCACATAATCCTGAACACAACCTCCCAAACCCAAAACATATAAATCCATTTTTTAGCACTAATGTGAAACCTCAACTAGTCCCAAGCATCCTTCCAAGTTATCACGGCCCCTTTGAGAGCTTTGCCTGATTCAGCGTCGAGCAAAGCAAGCGTCTCGAACTTGCGCCGACGAAATCTCTACGGCCCCCGATGGGTTTCCCAGGGCACACGCGCACAGCGCGGGCAGCCCCAACAAGCACTGGCCTGAGTGTCCCCAGCGTCCTCGGCACGTTGCACACGCCGGTCCCAGATGCCACCACGCGACGTTCAGGTCCACACACACCCCACACTTCCCATCGCACCTTCCCGCCATCTCCCGGCTTTCCAACTCTCTGGCCTTGCTGTCATCTTGTCCAGCACCTGCATCCCTGGCAACAGCAATGGTGAAAGAAGCAAAGAAATACTGCAGTGGTCCTTAAACCAAGCGCTTTCCAAATGCCCTTATCTCTGCTGGGAATGGCCCTGCAACAGAAATACTGCCCTTCTGTGGATCAGAAACCTAGCTGAAAATATTTGGGAAAAGGTTCTGGCTTGCATTTCCATCAATAGGATTGGGGCACCGCCTTCAGCAAGACCAGGATTTCATCCTGCTCGAGCCCTGGTTTCGGTGTGCCCCTCAAGGAAGAACAGCGTGGAAGGAAAGGCAGGTTTCTTGCTCCCCTGCTGCAAAGCTCCAGGTAGCCCCACTGGGAGTCAGCTTGGCCCAATTCACCAGCAACAGGGGGTTTCAGCCAAACAAGTGAGGAACATCCCTCCCTGGCCCAAACAGTGGTCCTTCAAGGTCAGCAATGTAATAAACTGGCAAATGAAGGCAGATGAAGAAGCTGCCAGCTAAACATCTTGCCAGCTATCTGTCATATGAACAGATAAATAGATACTTAGGCTTCCAGGATTTTCCATCTATTGCTTAACCCGCCCACAGCGAAATCGTCACTTAATTTTAAATTAAAAGGGGAGCAAGAAGGATGGTTAAAAAGACCTAGCAAAAGCAAGGCGAGGAGGTGACATCTGAGAGCGTGGGGTCATCCTATCCCAGCGAGTCTCTCTCTGCTGCTTTGTTCCATATTTAGCTCCCGACAACTGCGTCCAGCGCAGGAACTTCCAGCTCTGTTTTTTCCCTTCCGCCACTGCTGCCTCTGCTCCCGGAGAGCTCTCAGAAATCACTCTTTCCCAGTGTCAATAACTGAGTATTCCTATATTTAAGAAGATGGCAGAAAAGCAGGAGCCCAGCAGTTCCCAGAATGGAGAACCCGACAACGCAGAGGAGGGCGAGGAGAAGAAGAAGAAGAAGGTGAAGCGGGAAGATCTGCCACCATTTGAAATTGTGACAGGGTAAGAGGTTTAGATATAAAGAGGGATATAAAGACTGAGGCGGAGATCTCCAAAGGTCTCTGCCTCAGCTCTGATGCTGGGTAATCAAAGGTGAAAACATAATCCAGGGCAATTCTGTGTATTTGTAAATGGTTTGGAGTATGGGCTTTCATTATTGTGCACTTGGGTTGGAAGTTCTGCCCCGTTTTTAGAGGAGGGCTCAGAGCAGCTGGGAGCCAAACCTGTGGCTTTCTGAGAGTGGCTCTGCTGCTCTTCCCTCCTGCCTCCCTTAGTCACACTGACTGCAGCGGGAGAGAAGACACGGGCCCTGATGAACACTTCAGTATTGATTTCTTGCAGTAATCAATGGCTCTCCTCTGAAAATTCCTCTATCTGTGGATTAGAAAAAATACCCCCTGCTGTGGCTGTTTCGGTTTAGGGATCTAAGCGGTAGATTTTTCAAGGGAGATGAAACTCCACCTTTTCAAGGGCTCCACAACCACAGCTGGATCCTGACTTTCAAAGGAGCCTAATACACATAAAGACTCCAAAACAAGAGACAATTTTCCAGACTGCAAAGCAGCTCCCTCTGCTCTGCCGAGCCTGGCCCTTGAAAGAGGCAGATATGACCGAGATCTGAACTGTCAGAAATCTGGCCCCATTTGTGAATTCTTAATCCTCCTGAGATATCCTGCCTAAAAGGTTCCTTATGAAATTCTATAATATTGATAACAGGATTATTTTTAATAATTAATAGTCAATAGACAAGTGAATGTGCACTAATAACGCATGATGGAAAGCTGCAAAAAAGAAAAAAAATGTAATCTACTATCTCTAAGCACTTCACAACTCTCCTTGTAGTAACACAAAGATGCCCTGTGTAATTCTTCCCTCTGCTCTCCCTCAGTAGTCACCAAGGGAATGTTCCCTAGAACAGAAACACATTTTTTTTTCTAGCTGCCTTTGATGTAAACCTCAGGCCAGGCTCTTAAACCCCACTTGGAAGCTTTCTGCCTGTGACACTGTCACCAGTAAGACAGATACTGCAAACAACTTAGCAGGCAAATTTGAGAAGGATGCACAAGGCAGGGCGGCACCTGCATCTCCTCTCTCGCACAAGTGGATTACTTCCTTGGGAAGGGATGACAAAAGAGTTTTCTTCTTAATATGTGTCTGTTCTGAAAATATCTTGGTCTGAGACTGTTCACAGCTTTTGCTCTATATCTGTCATAGATAGTCATGGAAATATTACATGCCTGCTGCAGCAGTCACTTTAAGAAAAGCACTCTCTCTGCTAGGAGCTAAGATCCCCCAAATCATTTATACTAGCCATTGGACCAAAAATACAAATGGTGACAGCTTCTAGGCACTTTAGACATGTACTGATGAATCTCAGTGAGAAAATAGTATTTTTCAGTTTTGGAGAATTCAGCTTACTAAGAGAAATGCAAAGGATTCGGGGAGTATCTTCAAACTTCCTTACTAACCCCAGGGATCTGCATAGACTTTGGCATGCTAATCATGGACAAAAAGAACTTTCTTAGTATCTTCTTTCAATTGAAACATTTGTTGAAATTATGAGATCTTGCAGAACTTGCCAGAACTTTCCACTCTGGAAAGGCAACAGGGAAAACATGAAGGGTGCTGCACCAAGGCAGACGGGAGGCTGAGGTTCTGAAATGGAAGTTTTTGGATATTCTGCTGAGGCACCACAGAGCTGTCAGCATGGGGTTATTTATACTATGCTCATCACATCTATAGGGAAACTGCTTGCAAATACCTGCAGCTCCTAGAGGAATCATGACTAACTCTCCCCTAATGACTAGTTTGTTACTGAAATGCCAGCTACTGAAGGCGAGAAATGAGCAAGCAGAGCAGAAATACCAAAGGACCATTCAAGAGGTACAGAAAAATCCTGCAATTTTTGCTTCATTATAATAAGTACCCTGTGACTAGACTTGACCTAGTGTAATCACTGTTTGGATTTTCTAATTATTTACAGATTTTCAGCCAATTAAGCCAGTTATGTGAATTATGAGAAAACACATTAATTCCAACTGCCCAAGCACTTAAATTCAATTACACTGTGTACTACTCAAGCATTTCAGTTTCAGCCCTTGGATTAGGAGCATTTTATGACACTCAGCCAAGTTTTCAACCTGTTGCTTACGGCTCTAAGGAGTGTGGCTTGTAAAAAAGAACACTAGGAACCTAATCACCTTGTTTAAGAATATTAATCCTGCCCCTCCTTTTTTTTTTTTTTTTTTTTTTTTTTTTTTTTTTTTTTTTTTTTTTTGGTCATTATTTGATTCAACTCAGCCCTGGCTGAATAAAATCTCTGGCTGTGCAAATCTCATGCCATTTAAGTGGACACATTTATTTACACCTCCCCCATTTATTCACACATCTTGGGGGGTGTCAATGAGGCTCCTTCTAGAAGAGGCAAATCCTTGGCTCTTGTTAACATGAATATAATTCTATCTAGACGAACAATACAACTGTGGTACTTCACTTGTTAACCAACCATCAGGACTGTGGGCCACCACTGGGAGGCCTGACAGTGCCACACACCCCATAGCAGCGTGTGCACAGTCCTGGCACGTGCCATTTGCTCTTTCCCAGCCTTTCCTTGCTGAATCAATTGCTGTAAATGAATTTTCCAGCCTCTCAGAGGACAGAGGCAACACATCCAAAGTCTCAGTGGGAGGCAGCAGGTCAGAGGGCAGTGGCTTGGCCAAGTCCTGTCAGGAGAGATGTTTACGATTTACACTTGTGCTGGAATGTCCTCCCTGCTCCCCCTGCATGGGGCTAAACGGATTCTTGCAGACTAGCCCACGCTGCTCATTGCTTGCCTCACATACGCATGATCAGAGTTTCCAAGCTCTTAGCCAGGTACTCCAGGCTTGGAAAGAGCCCTTGGCTTTGCTGCTCTTCTTTACTGGAAACTTATTAATTGAACTGATGCATCTTCCATGTGGCTAAGACACACTGAGGTGAATGTCCCAATACTCTTAGACAGATGCCTAGATGATAAGCAGCAAGCTCTGTCCACGAGGCCTGACTGAAGACACCTTTGAGACAACACATCCCAGGTCAGATCACTCACGTTTAAACGCACGCAACTTCCTCACTAACGTAACTGCTTTGCAGTAAAGAGAGTTCAATTAGGAATGAGCCTCCCTATGGCTCTGATGTACTGCATTTGAACACATAACGTTATTTTAAATAATTGCAGGGAAAAGAGACACTATGCTAAATTACAGTGTTGCCATGCTCTTCAAGGAAACCTGTGGAAATTTCACAATCCATCTTAAAGAAAAAAGGACAAGCTCTTAACAGGTAACTTAAGTCATCTGAAGTAGGTGAAGAGAGGTCAAAATGCTAAGAAAGGATGTTAAAAGTAGCCTTGCTGGGTAGTTTAGAATTAGCGCGTGCCAGTGCATACTCCCATTATCTGGGTTAAGACTAACGATCTTTGTCTGTCAGCGTAGAGCACAGCTTGGCCAACCCCATCAGCACTCGCACCAGTTGGCTGGTACGGAGCACTGACACTCCAAGAGAAGCTGGAATCACACTGTTGGGAAATCCAAGCCAGAAGTGGGAACTCCAGGCCTTTTACTGTGAATCTTTGCGACATGCACAAATAGACCCCTAGATACTACTGTAGTATCATAAAAATTAAATAGGGAGGAGGTTCTTTTATGTTTTAGCTTATCAAAAGCTGGAAACGCCACAGAGCTTTGGCAACAAGAACATTTCTGGGTGCATTAAAAAGTCAGGAGTGGTGCACACGCACATAGCCATGAGATATTCCTGACACTCTGTAAGCGAAATTAAACATTTATGGAAAATTGTATTTAAACTTTTAAAATAACACAACAGAAGCAGCTTGAAGATAGCTGCAATTTACTCCAAATGAGGTATTTAGAAAGCACATGTTGTCAATCCCTTTCTATGTAAAAAAGCCATTCGCTTGTAGTATATAATGTTACACTTGCAACCAGAAACTAGTGAAGAGCTTCCAAGTGACTGTTCCCTACACTAGCCCTTCTGTTGAGGGCCCCCATACTGATTTGCACAGAATATCAGACTATTCAGGACATTTTACGCAGCCCTAGCAAGGCCTTATTTATTGCTCTCTGTAGGCAGACATCTATCCATTTTAAAAGGCATGAGATCCAGCCCCCCATGTACAGCCCTTACTCTGACCCGCAACCACCGCAACACTTTCACTGGGACCCAAAACAAGATTTCCCGCTAGCAAATAAACGGCCCGTTCGCTTGCTCTTCCCACACTACAGAGGGAGCACCACGTCCTGACTGCAGTCTGCTCACTCCCTTCTACACCAGGCATTTCCACTGCTCTGGAGACACCTGGAGATGGTGCAGTTCAAATCAGCCTCCCTGCAGCGGAAGGAGGCTCTGCCACCAGCCTCGCTGCTCTCCCCAGTTAAGATTTCCAAAATCTGAGACTCGCTCCCAATCTCTGCTCTGGGGGCCACCCGAGACGCCTGACATTAGCATGTGACCGTAGATGAGACAGGGATGAATAAGACACTTACTGTTTTACAAAGATTCATTATTGCCTCGATGGGAATATCAAGGTTATAGGTCCACTTAAAGCTCAGATGAGAAAAATACAACATGCCAGAATATTACTAGCATAAAATAAATGAAATGTTGTGTTACTGCTTTTCATTTGGCTTTGGCTACTCTGTGCAATCTTCATCTCCATCCTTTGTGGCATTGACCACGTCTCAAGGCACTTCAGCAGCAGTTTGTTTTTCACGCTTCCACCTGGCATCCTTTACAGCCGCATTCCTGTACTGATGAAACCCCAGTAAGATGCCATGGGGGCACAAGCAGCAAGGCCTGGTACTCTAGTAGAGAGAAACAGGTGCTAAGTGATGAGGCAGCTCCCTGTCACCTCTGCACTCTGCCACACACAGTATTTTAAGAAACTCATTTTAACCTCCCTAGAAACAGCAAACTACCTTGTTTGGGTGAAAGAGGACTGTAAAAAGGTTATTAGCAACAACAGTGTTTAAATATTAATTTAGAAATGCCAAAGTGACCGAAGTTGGTCAGTAGCGTCCACGAGACAAAAATCAAAATCCAGTCAGAAATACATTTGTTCACAGCAAAGCTAGATCTGATCTCAGATACTTATATTAAACCAAAGCCACGACACAGTCCTACTAAATATTAGTATTCCACTGATACTAGAACAATAAAACCAGAACACACACGTACTGCAAACAGTCAGTCACACTTGCCTCTACCCAGAGGAAATTGAGATTGCAAAAGCGCTGAGGGTAACATAAATTGGCAATGCCAGAGTTACCATCCTCGCAATTTCCAACAACAGATCCTGCAAATGAACAGTGCAACACAGTGGCAGAACGGTGTTAACAGCCTAGAAAATAGCAGGGGGATGGTTCGGTCTTCAGGTGCATTAAGGCTGGAAAAAAGCCAATTGCTGACCCACCTTGCAAACAGTAAATAGCAGAGCCTCAAGAAGTACTTTAAGAAGAAAGTTCCTCTTCAAATACCTGAATACAGACACTGGAAATTCCCAGTTGGAGTCTGTCAAAAGTAAGTGGAAAAGACTAGGATGTGAGAACAGGGCTGGAAGCCTCACCACATGGCAGAGGCAGCTAAGCATTTTGTAACCGGTGATGTGATTTTTATCCTCCCATAAACGGCATTTCCATTCAATATATGGAGGAATATGGCCACGACACACAGAGTAACCTACTCAAGACAGCACAGGAACTAACGCATCATTCTCTCCTCTCCCCTCTCTACAGGGAGCGCCTGCCAGCCATATTTTTCAAATTCCAGTTCAGGAATGTGGAGTACAGCTCAGGTAGGAACAAGACCTTCCTGTGTTACGTCCTGGAGACCCAAGGCAAAGAGTCAGTAACGTCTCGGGGCTATCTGGAAGACGAGCATGCAGCAGCGCATGCAGAAATTGCTTTCTTCAACACTATTCTGCCAAAGTGTGAGTCAAGCGCCCGCTACAACATCACCTGGTACGTCTCATCCAGTCCCTGCGTGACCTGTGCTGATCGCATAACTGAGACGCTGCGGAAGAATAAGAACCTGCGCCTCACCATCATGGTAGGGCGCCTCTTCATGTGGGAAGAGCCAGAAATGCAGGCTGCCCTGAAAAAAATGAAGGCAGCTGGCTGCAAGCTGAGGATTATGAAGCCTCAAGACTTTGAGTATGTCTGGCAGAACTTTGTAGAACAGGAGGAAGGGCAGGAAGCGAAGGCTTTCGTGCCATGGGAGGACATTCAAGAGAACTTCCAGTATTACGAGGAAAAGCTGGCTGAGATTCTGCACTGAAGTTCATGTGAGTGAGGATTTCCCTTTGCTCCCCAGCTCCTTCCCTTAGTGTTCCCTGCCCGCTTTGTCCTTGGGTTGCTAAAGGCACAATGGGGAGTAATTTTCAGCCACTGCTACTCCTGTACGTTACCAGTACTGGAATTGCCAGTACCAGAAAACCATGAATTCTCCTTAGCAGGGCCTTTGAAGGGCAGGTATGCTAGGACAGGCTCTTCCAATGCAGGCACCCGAGGGATCAGCTCTTTTTCCCCAGAGCAAAAACCTCCAACAAAAAGTTAAAACACAGGGTGACTACATGCAACAAGAAAGCCTCGTTGTTCACTGCACACACATGCGGAAGCAGCAAAGAAGCGCAGGGAAGAGGGGAAAAGTCTTCCTCTCCCCTACTACCAAAATCTACCTCTCTATAAAAACACTAAAGGATATCAGTCATCATTACAGATTTTGTTTTTTTGAAGAGGTACTATGAGTCACCCATTTTAAGTGAAACAATATGGAAGCATTTGAAGCTTCTAACATGCTTCTCTCTCTCTTTTTCCCTCTCTCAGAACCTATTAAGGAAATATCCGTGAAGGGAGATGTGACATGTGACAGACTTGGACATCTGGGACACTCCTTTAGCTTTCCAAAGCTTTGGCTCCAGCAAGATGCAGTATCAACTCCTGGAAAACTGGACCCTGATGGACTACAAATACATCTACCACACAGTTCTTTGGTGTTTAGGATTTGGGTTTTTTGTTTGTTTTTCCTCCAAACAAACCTGCACTGCCTCTACTGATTGGAAAAGAGAAAGCAATATATTGTGTGGTTGAATCCTTGAATTAAATGGATTGTAGTGGATCTACAGGAAAGTGTGGGTCTCACATTCTGGGCCAACTGTTGGAAAAAGATCTTAGAGCAAAGCTGTCAATTAAAAATGTGTTTAGAAAGTATATATTTAAAAAATATTAGAGAGAAAGGCATTTAAAAGAGGGGAATAAGAGGATTTATTCTGTCATCGCCAGAAAACAGAAATGGGACTTAAGGGTACTTGATTTATTCTAGTGCAGGGGATGATGATGGAACATTGTATGAGTAATCCAAGTACTTGATTTAAAATACATCAAACATCAACTCCCCTTGCTCAGATGTCTGCAATATAAAACTGGGAAGCAAAATGAGTGAAATAAAATTGGTAGCCACTGCAAAAATGCACAGCAGTGTTTATTCCGTTTCCTCTATTTGAAGGAGGTCCTAAATTCAATCTGACAAGCGAGACATCCTAGGACAGCAACAGATGAAATGTTTCATAGCTGAAGCGCAGTGTGATGAGAAGGGAGAATTACTACATGCCCCCCTCCCCCCCCAAAAAAAAAAAATCAGGAGTGTGTACAAGTGTGGGAGATGCCCAGGGAAAGACGAGATGGACATGTGAGCTTCCACAGACACAGGCCTGCCACAGATCACAGGACAGATAAGGACTGATAGGGAGAACAAACCCTAGTGGTGGTTCCTGCCTCCCTGGTATGAGCCAAATGGTGCCAGCTGCACACAGAACTGCCGACCGCACTCATCTCCTGCCTCAGTCACCTGCACTACATTCTGACATAAACTTTCAGGCTGGAGAAAAAAGAAAAAAAAAAAGAGCCGCAGTGAGACGGTCTGTGGAGCCAGTGCAGATACAAAATGCCGCTAGATACAAAAAAATCCCTGACAAATATAAGTACAAGGACTAAATCAATAAGCCATCTTGATGCCCATCCTTGATTAACTCAATACTCAAGCTTCTATATGTCTCACTCAGTTTATTCATTTATTTTTACAATTGTTTGTTTGCTGCAGCAATCATCTACCAAAAACAAGTTTGCAAAGATATTAAAGATGGTCAAAGATCAGGGAGAGAAATAACACAACGCTGCTGAACACACCAACAGAATTTGCAAAGAAAACAAACCATGCATATTCACCCACAACACTGAGGGAAAAGAAAAGGAACGAAAGGCTCCACACACCATTCATCTAATGTTATTGAAAAATTATTACTAGAAACACTTTTATGCTAACAAGTTCTCTAACTGTTATGCCTCATCTGTCACCGTTTTCAACATACCCGGAAGTGTCTGGCACCATTCTGGATGTGCGGTGAAAAGGAAGTCAGGAGATTTGTTATTGTGGGGGTGGCAAATACAGCAGAAAGGATAGGGAGGTTACATGACAGTCCATCAGCACTGGAACCAAATGTTTACCAAAGGTCTGATGACCTCAACGTGCTACTTACTGATTTGCTTTTGCAATCTGGTAAGATCAGACACCAACCCACATATAACAGCTAAATACAAATGAAGTAAAAAATTAAGTACGAAAATCAACCCATGAATTTTACAGCACAGTAGGACTTCATATGTGAGGACTCTCAGCAAACCGGGCTCTGTAGATGACGCCAATTAAATGCACCTCCTAGGCATTCTTCCCGCATCTACAGCTTTCTCTTTCACAACCCAGCTTTCCACTATAATACTGCTACAGCAAATACAAACACCGTTATGTTTTTTCCACAAGGACTGTGCTCTGATCTGACAGCAGAGTACTGAAAAGCTATTTACTTAACATTGACAGCATGGGTCTTAGCAAGTACAATCTCATAAAAAGTAGAATATCCAGAAGATAAAAAAAAATAATTTTTAATCCTTTAAAGAACAAGTATATAAACTGTATTCTGTATATGAACGCTGCAAATCTTTAAACTAAACTCACAAGGGCTCCGCAGTTCCTCATTACAAACCACAACAGCAAACCAGCAGGTATCCCAGTGCTAGAGAGCTCTAAGCTCGCTCTGCTCGGGGGCTGCCAGCTTCAAGCAGAGGCCCCGCGCAAGCAGGTGCTCGTGGAGGACCAGTGACATCTGGTGGCTTGCGAGGACATGGCACAAACTCCCCAAGGGCTCCCACAACCCCCCTGCCCCCATGAGAGGATCCCTAAATGCTACATCCCAAACTAACTGCTCTGAGGTTTATTTGTCTGTTTAAAGCTACTGCCACTGACAATACAACAGTGAGCTACGCTCAGAAGAAAGATGTGCTCAGCATGCAGTTCCCCCCGATCAGCTGAAAAGTTGACACTCCTGACTCAGAACAGGGGAAATAAGGCTGTTTTTACAGTGTTTTGATCACAGAGTGTAAACTGTGATCTTAACATCTGTGTCTTCAAACACTTCCCCAAGTATTTCTGAAACTTTATTCCAGTCCAGGCCATCAAGTCCACAGCCAATCCTGGAAAATAAGACACCAAAACAACTACAGTGAGCTCTTCTGGAGCATGCTGGAAAAAACTAGCCCTTTAAACACCACAAAGCAGCATAATGCAGTTAAAAAGTGGAAATAATCAAGCCTGAATTATTCAGTGAAGTTAAACAACAGCAAAACATACAAACTCCATTTGCACAACTGAACAAAAGAGTTTTATCAAAGTGAATACTTGAGCTCTTATTCTATAGTAGGGAGTCTTCTCTTAAACGTTCTTCTGTCCTAGAAACACTGAGGTATTTACATACAGGACCTAACTTTCTTACCTAGGCATGGAAATGTCAGTAACTCCATTGTTGAGACAGTGGGTTTTCATGGCTTCTAAACTCTTTCGCATAGTCTCATATGTTGGTTTGTGGGAAACTTTCTCCTTTGTGATCTAAGTACAGACAGAGAAGGTCAATTGTGCCTCAGGCACCACCACTGCACACTCTTTTCTCTTTGAAAAGCACATTCCACTAGACTTCCAAACTGTAAACCCAGACTTGCGGCTTTGAGCAGTTACTTGGAATAAGAATTAAGATCTATAAATTAAAATGGGGCAATAACAGCAGCTAGTTCTATGAACTAAAACTCTAAATGCCCATACACGTTAGCTTGGCTTCTCATCAGCTAGGGAGACTAAATGCACCTCAAACTTTTTATTTAGAACATCTATTAAAAAAGAGCACGAAAAGATCCCCAAAACACCATTATAGCCCTTGCCATCACATCTGATAATCTGATATAGCTAAGTTCCACAAAAGTATCTGAGATGCATGTAAATCTTACCAGGTAGTATATATATCTGTCATCTCTCTGGAGAACTGCCACCTCCCCAGTCTTTTTCTCTAAAAAACAAGGAGAACTTTTATAAACAATTAGAATCTAATACCTAATTTCCCCCATGCCCTAAGTAGCTTAGAATACTTTTATTGCTGGAAATCAAGGTTTGCCCATCAGCTCCTGCATGTCCATCAGGTGTATCACTCACGTTGATCTAAGAGCTCCTGTACACCTCCAAACTTCTTCTTAAAAACAACCGCTATGCCTGCACCCATGCGACAGTCCTCGCTGATGCAATGAGCCAACGCGTCTGTCTGGGGGCACGAGAAAAGGTCCCCCTTAACATTCTTGATCTGAAAAGCAACACAAACAGCAGCGTGAATAGAAAGTAAAAAGAAAAAAGCTTGCAAGTGCAAATTTTGATAGCAGAATACTTGTAATTAGACAATCTTGTACTGCAAGGAGTACAAGGCCTCAAGATTAAGATAACTTGCAAGTAAGTATACATTATGAACCAAACACATAAATGACTATTTTCTACAAGGCCAGTCAGGGATACCACAAGCCAGCTACTCAGCTCACTTTACAAAATTATGGCTGAATAAGTGACTCAAAAGAGAGTAGAACTGCTTTCTGACACACCTCCAGCACGCTTCTAGTGCATCAATGCAAGATAACCCCAGGCATTTACTGAAGTGGATAAACTCTGTGCTGATGTACAAAATCTGCATCACTGATACAAGCACAGGACCACTCGAAAATTGACAATTATTACAGTAAAACTTGCTGCTTTCCCCACAAAAGACACATGGTTTAACTGCTCTGTTATTAGGGGGACCACAAGGTCTCTTTTTCAGAAACACACGACAGCAGCAGCCCAGAGAACCCATTTGCTACGCACTCTCTCCCCCTGATCCTTGGCGTGGGTGGCCATGGTAACGTGGGGCTTGGTGAAGGCTTCGTCAGCTGGAAAGACGACAGAGAGAAAGAGTTATTAGGAACGCCGAAGCAGGCAAAGCGCCGATGTGACAAACGGCAAAGGGCTGAGGCTGCCTGTTGGTGGCGCACGCGGGGCAGAGCGGCTCCCCCGCCGCAGCTGAGGCGCGAGGCAGCCCCCGCCCTGGGCTCCCGCGGCAACCAGCACCCACGGGCCGTGCACCTTCCCTGAGGCACCTCAGTGTCTTCAGGAAGCCCCTTCAGCGGGCCACACCTGCAGGCAGAGAGCGCAGAAGGAGGTGCCGCGCCGAGCCCCGCGCCACGAAGAGCCTCCCCAAGCCGCCCCACATAGGCCCGCACGAGCCTCCCCTTCGCTGGAAGACAGAGCGTGAAAATGGCCGACAGCGCTGGCCGCTCTAGGCAGCCTGGCGGAGCACCCTCTCTATGGTGCCCGCCGAGAACATTCCGAAGAGCCGCCTACCCGCAAGCGCATGCGCAGCACGAGTGGGGCGGAGGCAAGGCGCGGGTGCGCGGCGGCAGGCGGCGCATGCGCGTTGCGGGCAGTAGGAGCCCGGCGGGCCACGCGCGCTCTCCTCGGCGCAGGCGCAGTAGCCGCGCGCGGT
>VZSV01000183.1:766952-785704 GCA_013398735.1 Nothocercus julius | reverse complement strand
CGCGGCCTCTGTCCGCCGCGGCCGTCCTGCTGCCTGCGAGAAAGTAGAAACGGCCCCGGGTGACCTCCCGGCCGCCACGGGAGGTCCGGGCAGAGCGCGCGTCGCCTCCTGCCGCGCCACCCGGCCGGCCTGTCCGCGCGGCCCTGCCCTCCGGGGCAGCGTCCTGGCTCTGCCGCACAGATTAACATATATGTAACGTACATACGTGTACACATAACATATATAGCGCTGGAACCAGAACACAGAGTGGCAGCCACGGGCTTGGCGCCGAGGCGCGTGCAGGCGCTCGCCCTGCTGCTGGAGGAATGTGCTCTCGCTGAAGCGACCGCTCATCTTTAAAATGCAACTTAGCTAGAGCAGCGCTGGCTCTAACGGGGAGAATGAAACAACCTCCCGCACAGGCCTCGGTGCGGCGCGCGTGAACCCCCCCGGGTTGTGACCGCAGCTCCTAGAGCTGCCGCTGCAACGCTGCCAGTATTTAAAGGGAGCAAGACAGGCACTTTGTGAGGGGGTCTGAGGAGTGTTCCTGAATATAAGTAGGTCTGCACTTAATTACGGGTTGTGGTGTTAGGGAAACCAGAAAACTTTGGGCCTGTAACATTCAGTGGCATCTGGCGCTTGCTGCTGAAATGCTTCCATGAAGAATGAAATGTGGGAGCAGTTTTCTGACAGACTAGCAGGCCGCTAGGGAAGAGATTGTGTTGTGCACGGTAGAAATTTTGGTAGAAGGACTTAAGAAAGTTAATATACAAGAAATAAAAAAAAATACTATGTTTTCTTAGGTTACAGTGAGAACTATAGTGAGTGAAAAAGTGATTAAAAAAAAGGAAATGTTAAGATGAATGTAAGACACTTAAGCACAGAGGATATTTTAAATTAAAGAGCACGATATATGAGAGGTGTCATTACAGTAGTAACCACAAAAACTATGACGGTTAGTGGAAGTTGTGACTGAATCTTAGTTCTTTGAAAATTTTCCTTCTGCCTTAAGCTTTGAAGACAAAGGTCACAGACTGCTTTTTCACTAGTGTAACAGGTACATTTTCAGTTACAGTGTAAAACAAATCCCTCATTAAAAGCAATGGTAAGAATTCTCCCTTTGTTGATCAACTAAGGGAAGAAGTGTGGGGAAGAAAGGTAAAGGAACTAAGTATTTTATTTCAACAGTGTGTTCTTCATATGTCCAGGCAAGGGTCCAAGAAAGGAGAGGTAGGAAAAGGATGGAAGCAGTGAGAAGTCTGCTGGCTATTTTGAAATTAGACAAAAGTGAGAGGAGAAAGGAAAGAGACAAGGAAGGAGCACTGCATAGTTGGGAAGGGGAGACCATTTTGCTTAGTCTTGCTGAATTCTTGCAATGTAGCTTGGTTTTGCACTTAAACTTTACACATTGAGAGCTTTATGTAGGACGCCCCCCTCAATCAGAGTAGGCAGCTGCCCATGGCGCAGAGCACGCACGCTCAAGAGAGCGCACACATGGAGTAGGAAGAGGTACATCCACTGCTTGATCTGCTGAAGATTACTGGCAGAGCTGACCCTGATGCTCAGTCAAGTTATGTGCTACCGGAATCAAGTTATCTGTTACTGGATGAAAATTAGGTGATGTTATGATAGAGGTAGGTCCTTGATTAAACAGCGGCTCTTCCTGTGTGGTTTGACCAAAGCATGTCATCTCAATGTCACTAGATGGTTTGCTTTTCAGTTACTGTAAGATAATACTAATCTGGAAACCTTGGGAAAATAATCACATGCTTTTTTTTCTTGTCTTGCCAGAATCAGAGACTGAGGTGTGCTGTGTAGAGCGGTTGAACTGAAGAGCAATGGAGCAGTACACAGCAAATAGTAACAGCTCCACAGAGCAGATTGTTGTGCAGGCTGGGCAGATTCAGCAACAGGTATGGAAAGTTATCGGAATGGCTTAGCTGGCATTCCCAGTGCTTAGCTATAAACTTTTCTGTACTTTTTTTTTTTCTGTTCATGTGTCTGTATTCCAAGGAGCCATCAAGATGCTTCATGATGCGAGCTGGATGTGTGTTTATCTGACTTATGTTACTTGATCAGTAGTCTTGTTTGTCAATGAAATCTATGTGTTTTTAATCTCAGTTAATTTAATAGAATTATAAGTAGGTAAGTTACCAAGTTTTGGTGGAGTAGGGACTTCATAAATTGGCAGTGATATGCGGCAAATAACAAATAATTCAGAGAATTTTCTTTGTTTAAGCTATGCAAATGAATGAGACACTGTAGGTTTGCAGTAAGGTATGTTTGCTTTGTTAGCACTCTGTTTGAGTGTTTGATGGGAACAGGCTGCAACCAACCTTCTTCTCCCACTGAATTTAGTGGAGATTGACTCTTTCAGCAAGAAAAAGATTATAGCTGAGTTTAAAAAATAACAAGTTAAAATTGCCCAAAATTCTGGTACTGCTTTCAGCAGCTGACCAAAGATAAGGTATTTGATTTTACTGGTATTTTTAAGCAGATGGAAGGTCTTAACTTGTTGAATTTTTAGTATGTGTTCTCAAGTGCTCTCCTGCATTGCACTGCAAGAGAAACTTTTGAATCAGCCAATTGTAGTTCAGCTTTTACGGATGTCTTTCATCTCTCCAAATGCTAAGGTAGTGAACACAGATTATTTTGGTACTCTTACTAAAGAGGCTATAGATAGACCAGGCTTTCAGATTTAACTGCTCTTTCAAATTCTCAAGATTGTCCTTCAAGGTCAGTGGTGGAATATTTTGATGTGGGGGTTACACAGATGAAGCTTAGTCTGTAGTTATCTGTGACACTGTTCTGCATACGAAGGAATTTATGGCCTTCACTAGTCGGACAGAAATCAGGAATCCCTTCACCATAACAAGCTCAGACCGTGAAGAGAAAGCCTAAGTGGAAAGGTCAGATTCTAAAACAGTGAAGCAAAGATTTAAATTAAAAAAAAAAAAAAAGTCACGTTCTTTGTAACTCATCTTTGTTTAGGGTTGTTACAGCTGTCACTATGCGTATGCAGTTTTGCTGGTGCTCCAATCTTAGGTTTGCTAAGCATATCCATGTACCTAACGTTCCAACAGCAGCATATGTGAATTTTAAATCCATCCTCATCCAGCAAAGTGTGGTTGTCTCTTTTCCGAGCTGTGCATTTGCGTGTTTCAAGCTATTCCTGTTCCTATTCCCAGCAGCAGGGTGGTGTCACTGCTGTCCAGCTGCAGACTGAGGCCCAGGTGGCATCCGCCTCAGGCCAGCAAGTCCAGACCCTCCAGGTAGTGGTGATCTCTCTAATTGTGTTTGTGAGCACTGCATGACTCTCCCCATCACCACATATCTAATGCTGTGTTTCTACCAGGGTTTGAAATAGGGACAGGAAAATTTGTGGCCAAAAGCAGCTGTGCTTTTGTGCTAGCTGTTTGTTCTTGAAGAAAAAGTTACAGCTTTTCCTTGGATCTCAAAAGGATGTCAGAAACCCTAATTTCTGCTGCTGTAATTATGAAAGTGAATTGAAATGGAACTCAAACAGAAGTAACATCCTGCAGTCCAGAGAGGTAATTCAAGAGATACAGCCCCAGACTTTTGTACAATTTCAACAATAAGAGATTTCTGCTATCCAATGTGATAAGCTTTTTGTATCTATACTTCATGGAAAGGAGCCAGGGATACAGTGGGTGAACACCAGTCTTCAGAGTGAAACTTCTTGATCTCTGATTATAAAGGGGAACTGAGTGCCTTATTAGATCCTGTGGGATTGAGATACCTGATTTCTTACTTACAATTTGGGCAACAGAGGAAAATCCAGGAGAGTCATTTATCATAACAGTAAATATGTTACAGATTGGAAAGAAAGGCAAGATTATTTCAAACCCTGATTTGTTTTGATATAAATCTCTTGCAAACTTCATCTCATTCGATCATGCAGGAAGCTTTCAAAGGAGTTGAGAAAGCCTGGCAGTTCTAGCAATTTAGTAGAGCTTTCTTCACTTGGTATTTTGTTTTTATTTGTGTATTTGATTTTTAAACTCTTCAGAAGAAGGAAGTTCGGAGAGGCTAGAATGGTCTTGTCAGATGTGAAATTAAACACAGCATTTTTTATGTTCAGAGTTAAAATAGAAAGAAAACTGGCTGACTTGGATTGCTTGGGCTCTGTGGCCCCCTAGTCTCATACTACAATGTTTGCATTCCTCTTGCTTGCTCTAATACATTAACAAGAATCCTGGAATTGATCATTTTCTTTCTACTTATTGGATATTGCACTGCTGATTATGCTTCTCTGTGACTGATGTGAGCATGCTTGTATCTCTCTACCTGGGTTGTAATTCAAAACCAGTACTACCAATTAGGTTAGTGGCAGAACTGAACAGTCTAGCAGGGGTATTAGACGACCTGTAAAGACAGAATATTCTCTTTAGGGCTTTGATTATTGAAGTAACATTATGGTTGTTTCTTTAGATTTATTAGCATATAATTCTCCATGGGTTTTGACCTATGCAAAGTGAAGCTTTGTTTTAGGTAATTCAGTATGGACTGAAAATTTGTACTGATGTTTAATGAACCCACCTAGTGGAGGTAGGTTCATGAGTAAACTGTGGTTGGCAATGAAGGTTTTATAACGGAGATGGGTCATGGAATAAATTTTGGCTATTGCATACTCTTAAAGTTTTCAGGTAGAAAAAACAGGGACTTTTTTTTATCCTTAATGAACTACAGTTTGTACTGTCATGTTAATAACTTTGCTTCATAACCATGAAAAGATTCTTTAAGAACATCATGGGCCCTATATCAGTTATGGAATAGTAATGTAAGAATATAATTAGAGGGAGTTGGAACTACTTCAGAATCTCTCTTAGGATAACTTATTTAGAGCTTTTTCTCATTAAGAAACCCAATTGAAGATTTCTAATAGTGTTATGGATAATGAAGTTTCTTTTACTTTGCTTCACTCTCAGGCTGTGCATGAAGATAGTTACTGTATCTGGACAGTTTGTGTATTTCATACTTTGTTGCAATTGAACTTGGAAGTTTTGGTTATACTGTGGCAGAAAAAAGGTAGTTTACAGAATCCAGCAGCATAACACGGAGAAAGTTTTAGTAATTAAAGGTAGTTGATGCTGATTATGAATCCAGTTTAGTGATTATTGCTCAGTTTCTCTGGCCCCTGCATTAAAATAGGTAACATTCAGCCTGAGGTAGCAGCCGCTTCTGTTTCTGGTTTTGTGTCATCAAACGTTTTTTCATTGTTCTGTTTGTTTGCTTTTTTCTGCCGTTCTCTAGGTGCAGGGTCAGCCACTCATGGTACAAGTAAGCGGAGGTCAGCTGATCACCTCAACTGGCCAGCCGATCATGGTGCAGGCTGTGCCGGGCGGGCAGGGCCAGACCATCATGCAAGTCCCTGTTTCTGGAACACAGGGACTGCAGCAGGTGAGTTAATTCTCATTTTATTAAAGATAGGTCACAAAGAATGAGCGATGAAATTCTCACCTTGCCAGCTGGAGTGTATTTGCCTTGGGACTGTTAAAATAGGCTGGACAAAGATGGGTTTTTTTTCAGCTATGGAACTGTCACAGTGAGCTGCATGTTAAAAATTAAACTAAACTTATTTTTGTATTCGATATTGTATTTTACAGGATGGTGCAAACCTTTTAAATGAAATCCATTAAAATACAGCTAGAGCTTTCTTTTTTGGCACATTTAGCTGGCTATTACATTATATGGCTCACTAAAGAGGTTTTTAATTTTCTTTTTTGAAATGAAAGTTTCTTGAAAATTGTATTTGCATTGGAGTTCATGTAATATATGATGTATGGAGCTGAATTTAAACTTTCCTATTACACAGAAAGTAATGGTTTAGAAAAATATATGATGGATTAATTAAAAATAATTATTTTGAAACATTTATTTAATGGACAATTTTTAGCAAGTGCTTGATACATGTTACTCAAACTATAGTAGTGTCATAATCAAAGTATTTTCGTTATTTGAGAATGGGATTTAGTAATCAAGTTCAGCATAGCCAAGGAAGGCACATGATGTCTTGGTATTTTGAGAGGTTTATTTGAATGTTTATATTTCCTTTGTGAAAGGCGGATCCTTTGTGTAAAGGTTCTCTAGGGCCTGTTGGAGGAAAACTTTACAACTTTTACTTTTTTTTTAAGCAGAAGCTGCATATTTTTCTTCCTTTTTTTTTTTTTTTTTCTTTTTAATCTAAGAACTGTTCCAAATTGGTGGAAAAACTTCCCTGCAAAGATGAAGAAAATTTTTATTTATATAAGCGCATATGAGTCTTAGTCCTCTTTTCTTCCTTTGACCTGAGTATTATTCCTAGTTTCATGTGAATAATTTATTTGACTGTTTTATTGTGTAAGCAGTGGAGAACTGCTGGGGCCTGATGACACCAGCATGTTGTATTTCCTCTATTCTGTATGGTCCTGCCTGCTCTTCTCTCAGTGATTGCTGTGTCACAGAGAGGAATAAATCAGAACTCTTTCCAATTTAAAACAGAAAAAGAGAAGATCCAGTGCTTGCCTTTTCTTGGCAACAGTATGTTGTCCTCGGAGATGATTCGGTAATGCTGAGGCTAAGGAGGGAGAAACAAGAGGCATAGTTAATGTTCCTTTCTGACTCTTTCTTCCACAGATTCAGTTGGTCCAGCCAGGTCAGATTCAGATTCAAGGTGGGCAGGCTGTGCAGGTACAGGGGCAACAGGGCCAGACCCAGCAGATCATTATACAGCAGCCACAGACTGCAGTTACTGCTGGCCAGACACAGGTAACTGCACCAGCATGAAAGGATTTTCTTGAGAGGAATAGGAAGAGAAACTTGACAAATAACTTAAGATGTGGTTAAGTAAAAAGGAAGTAAAAGAATTTATTAATATTGAGGAGAACTTGAGAATAAAATTAATACTTTTGTGGTGTTTTAACACATAAGTCTGGGGCAGAATAAGTAGACTGCATGTTTTTATCATTTGGGTTTCTCTGTTTTGGTTCATTACTGTTTAACTGTATGTTGAAGTTTAAAGACATGAAGTACTACTAATTTTAAACTTCTCTCATCTAGTCATACCTGCTTTTCTGTTCAGGACCAAAATTAAATTTTTGAGCAGAACAGTCCTTCCTTTAACGTATAGTTAGATAGAAAACCTATGACTTTTTGTTATTTGTTTTGTTTAATATTAAATACTAAGCTATTAAAATAAGTTTGTTCAAGTACTTAATCTGCAATTCAGTTGGTTTGTGTTCCATCCTATTTCTTTACGCTGATAATACAGCAAAAGAAATAAGTGCCTGAAACACCTTGAACACTATGTGTAATTTACAGGAATTGTAAAATTTGGGAAATAAAACAATTTGTGAGTTTACTCTGTTGTTTGTTTTGTTTAGACCCAGCAACAAATAGCAGTTCAAGGGCAACAGGTAGCGCAAACAGCTGAAGGCCAGACCATTGTCTATCAGCCAGTTAATGCTGATGGAACCATTCTTCAACAAGGTATGAACTCTAGTGGGAGAAAAATCGTGACCTATTCATACTTGTTTTGTAGATTTTTACTGCCTTGTGTTATCAAAGAGAAAACCGAGAGACAGTGCTGACAGTGCCAAAGATTGACAAAATCAATGAAGAAGGAATATTTACATTATTCAGCCAGCTTTTAAACAGAGAAAATATCTTCTCTTCTTTGGCAAAGGCTATTAGAATAGGAACACTTAGGTTTGCTTTTGAGCCTTAGAATATGTGATCTCTACTCTTTGGCTGGGATTTCTGGTCAGATGACAAAATTCAAAACAAATACCAAAAAAAAAAAAAGAAAAAAAGTATGAGGATCAGATGATTGAATAAATAGTAACAACTAATAATTTGCAATGTTTTTAAAAATCCTTTTGCATGTTATGGAAGGGTGAGTGAGTGAAAATAGAAGTGGGACTAATGGTGTTCCCTTCTTTCTGTGTGCGTGTTTTTGTTTTTCTTTTGTGTTTTATTTTCTTAAAGTTACAGTCCCTGTTACAGGCATGATCACCATCCCAGCAGCCAGTTTGGCTGGAGCACAAATCGTACAGACGGGAGCCAACACCAATACAACCAGCAGTGGACAAGGGACCGTGACAGTGACGCTACCAGTTGCTGGGAATGTTGTCAACTCAGGGGGAATGGTTATGGTATGTTCTTAATTTTCTGTTGTTTAAAGGTTGAGCTTTAAGATGCCTGTGTACAAATGGTTGTTTGAGATCCACATCAACTTAATACAGGCACTCTTCTCAGTAGCTATCGTTAGTTTAAAATTTAATGATACATATTTTCAGCTTTAATGACCTTTTCCTATGCAAAATATATATTCTGTACTTTTTTTCTATATTGGATTATGGAGTTCCAAAATCTAGAAACTGAAATTTAAAATAAGCTCTAAATTAATAAGCAGAGGTTTGAAAAGACTGAACAAAATACTACCTTTTTTTTTTTTGAGGATGCCTTAGTATTTGGTTTTGTGACTCTTAAAAAGGCTTTTCCAGCAAATTCTTACTTCTTTATAGTGAGATCCATTTTAACTTGAATTTTATTTTTCATCTCCACTAGAGGTCAGCAGTTCTCTAAGTTGTATTTGCTTAAGAAATACTTAAAAATAATTATATTAAATGAAATAAATGATAACCACACAGAAAGGGAGAAAATGTGCATATCTTCTTTGCCTATGTACAAGAAGCAGTAATGTGGTCATTGAACTGTATGTTGTATTGATATGTTACCATTACCAGAAAAAAAGCAAGCACAAGTTATGTGTAGCAATTTGTTTAGATGTATTCTGTGGTTTGGCACCGACTTTCTTACTGCTTTTAATGTAAAGTAGAGTTGCATTATCTGAAGAAGAGTTATACACTTCCCATTTAAGCTTACTCTTGCATTTCGAAGTTTTGAACGCACTTCATGTTCTGAGCCACAGGTACTAAAAACATCTCTCTACAGATGGTACCTGGAGCTGGATCAGTACCAGCTATCCAGAGAATACCTTTGCCTGGAGCAGAAATGCTGGAAGAAGAGCCACTCTATGTGAATGCTAAGCAGTATCACCGGATCCTAAAGAGGAGGCAGGCACGAGCTAAGCTTGAAGCTGAGGGAAAAATTCCCAAAGAAAGAAGGGTGAGATTGTAACTCAGATCTAATATAGGGTTGTTGTATGGGAAAGCCATAGAAAACCTCTCCTGGAAAAAAATTGAATTAAAATCTAAGTATCTTTCTTTTGTTTTGTTCATAATCTATATCAGAGTATTTCCTCTGAGTACCTTAGTGACAATCCTGTTGCTTTCCATGCTTTTAGTTGTTGAATATATATGTATAAATGTATATGTATTGTATTGCAAAAAGGCATTTACTATAAACACTGGGCAATGTTTTTCAATAGTCAGGAACTTCCCTATGTTCTCATTTACTGGAAGTATTGAATTTGAAATAGAAGGGCTGTCTCATTAGTCTTCCGTATTGTTATAGAAATACTTGCATGAGTCTCGGCATCGTCATGCCATGGCCAGGAAGCGGGGAGAAGGTGGACGTTTCTTCTCACCAAAGGAAAAAGATAACACACACATGCAGGTAAGTAGAGCTTCCTTCTTTGGACAGCTGACACATTCAGTTCTTCACAATATACTTGAGGGTCATATTAAGATATATATATACAACAATTCTTTTCTGCTCCTCTGTAAAAGCTAGCTTAAGATGTGATGTACAGCGATCAAGGGAGGGAGTAGAGGAATCTTTCGATGAAGGGTGTTGTGCCTGATTCTGTGCTGAACATGACTGCTGAAGTTAAAACATCATATGTGTTTTGTATCTGTAGGATCCATCTCAGGCCAGTGAAGAAGCAATGACACAGATGATAAGAGTTTCTTAACTGCTGCTTAAAGAAGAGGAAAACTGAATAAAATTCCTGTCCCTCCTACAAGTCTGTCCTACCTTACCAGTGTATCAAGCAAGTCTTTCAATGGGACAATCACCACATCACAGCCTATCCTTTTCTACAGAACAAACACCACTTTTTTCAGTATGTGGCTGAGATTTTAACTGCAGTGGATTCAACAAATAGAAACTTAGTGACTTCATTGGTATACTCTTCTGATCCAGCACAGGGATTTCAAAGTCCAACTGCTCATGCCTACCTGTTTTTTTGTTTTTTTTTTCTGCTGGTTGGAGTTTTGTTTGTTTTCTTTAAAAAAAACAATCTTGATTGGCTGTGGGTGAGAGTGCCACTGACTTGGTGATCAGCAATAACTCTGGCATGCTGAAGCAGGGCCAGCAAAGACCTGTTGAAGTTATGGACCTTCTGTACAGAGACATAATTCAGTTTATAGTAACAAGCACTGGCTTCACCACAGTGCTTTGTTTTCCCAGTAAAGACTTGTTATTTACATCCACCCTTTACAACTTTGTACCTACTATCAAATGAACTGTTCATTGCTGTTACATTTGCACTTCTGAAACCGGCAAAACCGAAGCGAGTTCCATCCTGTGAGATATGTAAACAGCAAGCTCTTCCCTGGGAAAAGTTCAGCCATCCAGTCAAAAATGAGAGAAATAGTTAAGGATTATTACAGGACTTGATATATTACATATCTGTCCCAAGGAATAAATGAGGAGGGTTATTGATGTGAGTGTAAAAGTGTAATTAGAAAAAGCAATCTGTGTAGATGTTTTTTGATATGTTTATTGCCAGTAATTGATACTTTGGAAGAAAAGCAGATGCTAGCATAAAAAGGATCAAATCTTTTAAGTGAGTCTTTTCTAAAGATTTTTTTTTTCAGTCTTCCTTCTAACTTGCCAGTGCAGTGCTTGGTTCCTCCAAAAGAAACAATATCTGCAATATCAGAGTGATAGGACTTGACCATGTTTTTGAGTGTTTCCTGATATTTCTGCAATTCTGTCATCCTACAAAGAGTAGGGGATTGTTTCATGACAACAGAAACACAGGACGATTAACTTAGCTCATCCTGATGTAACTGAAGGATTGTTAAGCAAACGAAGGCAAGAATTGATGAACCTTTCAGACTTCTTACAGAATACTAACTTTTAGATAATAGCACTTAAGAATGAGGAAAACATGCTTTTTTTTTTGACAGGCATTTTCCATGACCTTTAACTAGCTTCTGGATTAATACTTTATTTTTAATTCAGTAGTTAATTACGTATTTCAAACTTGGTACATCTTACTGACTTAAAATGTCATTGGAGCCTGAAGTTCTTAAGCCTTCTAACAGGTGATAGGTGCATCTTTCCATGTCCATTTCCCCCACCTTGAATGAGTTATGTGGACTGACTGTGTATCACCTGTATGCTGTAGTTCCATCTCTTTCAAAATTGTGTGTTCTGCAATTAAATTGTGCCGCTGCAGTTAAGTATGGACTTGGAAGCAGAATGGAGGAAAAACAGTACATGATAAAAAGGCTGGAAGGGTAAAAAAAGAATCAGAGCAATCAAACCTCTATTTACTTTGGATAGAAGACAAATACTGAAGCTAAAAGAGTAAAAACAGATGGGAAAGAATGCAAGAGGATCAAAAAGAAACAGGGAGAAGAGTTTGATGCTGCATTCTGTGGGAAAGAACATGCCTGCCTAGATATTAAGGAAGGCAATGTTAAATCAGCCATCTGTGAAGGTACATAGACTCTTGCCATTGAAAATACAAAGAAGAAATGCAGATTTAGCATGTGTATTTAGGCAGCTGCATTTTCTCAATAGTTCCAACCTCTCCTGTGCTGAATGTTTAGTTTCACTTTCTTAGTGTTACCACAGTTGACATTGTAACTTAAAGCTGAGCAGGAAGCTCCACTAAAGTGAATCTTGCAGCTTTGGGAGGAGGTGGAAGCCAAGTTCTCGATATGCAGATAAAGGATTTCTTTCCGTTGTCTTAAATTATATTAGCAATCTAATATCGTGGTCACAGATTTTACATTTTAAGGTTTTTTTTTTTTTTTTTTTTTAATTAGTCAAAAGACATTTGGTTACCTCTGTTGCATATCTGGCATCTTTGGTGCCTTTGGTTGCTTCCGCCTTAAACTACTTGGCCCATTAGAGCATGGTGCTTATTTTCTTCAGTTGACGACTATGAAATCCTCACCTAGCATTTCTTGTGAGGTCATTCATTTCAGGAAAAATGTAGCTCTCTTCTAGTGAAGGAATAATTAAATTTTTGCTTTAGTTGAGTTTACAGCATTATTGTAAATACTTTTTAAGAGCATCTGTACATTTTGTCAATCTAGAGTACTCATGGGTTAAAGGAGTATTTTGGTGCTGGAATAAGACAGCCGCTCCATAACATTTCTGCTCTTCAACTGACAGCTCATCTCTGTCCTGAAGACCCCCCTCTGGCAGCTGGAAGTTAGGGAAGCAGAGATTATTGCTCTGAATTTTTTTTTTTAAACTTAAATTACTTGTTTTCTTAACCTGTAAACTTCTTCAAAACATCTGGAACTTTTCCCAGTAAGCCCTTCACATATACGTTCTCTGATCTGTTGTAGAATATGTATTAAGACCTATGAATTTGTGTTATGTAGGAAGTCTTATTGTTAATACTTTCAGTAGTGATGTGAAAGCCTGAGTGCTACTGTCATATTTTTCATTTACTTTGAGTTACGTGTATTCACTTCTAAAAGTAGTGTTCGCTTGATGAGATTGGAGCTACCGGTCAATACCATGTTACCAAAAAGTCCACTTTGTTCTCTAGGGTGAATTTATAAAATTGGAAACATCATCAAACTCAAACCTCTAGTAATTAAATGGGAATTCTTTGTGAACTGGGGAAAAAAAAAATCCACTTCAGAAGTGCATAAAAGAGTGATGAAGATAAAAGAATGGGCTTGGGGAGAATGAAAAATATGGTCAATTGACCCAGCAAATACTGGAGCAGTGAACCTATCAAAAACCAGTTTTATGCAAGTGTAAAGAATGGGGTTTGGGAAACGGTCCTCAAATAATGCTAAATGACTTCAAAGCTTTGCATGCTTAGAGGGAAAAAAAGGAGAGGAAAAAAATTCTGACTTTGTGAAGGGGGGGGTAACTGAGATTTGCATAATGTAAGGCAAAGTTTGTATATAGTTAAAAGTTTATAATTTTTTTTATATGATGCATTTTTTCAAGTGTATTTTGGTCTTTAATAGATGCAATTGTAAGTACTGTGTACACTATCCAGCTAATAAAAATTTATAAACTTAGTACTAGCCTGAGCTGTTTTCCAGTCCAGTCACTCCTTTGAGTCAAGCAGCAGTGGCACCAAGGGAGGAGGCAGCGCCCACAGGTGGTTTTCCCAGCTCTGCTGCCTTTTCTTGCTCCAAGGAGTGGAAGGGGGTGTTGGACACATTGCTCCATGCTCTCCTGCTCAGTGAGGAAGGGCCCAGGTGTCCTTCAGAGGTTACTAGGGACATTTTCCTTTGTTCCCCCATCACCCTCCAGCTGCAAAATGGCAGCTGCCTCACCTGAGGTGATGCCTGAGGCAGCAGCCCCACCACCTCTGTGGGTGAGTGAGTGGTGGAAACCGATTGGCTGAGGAAAGCCAGGACATCCAGCTGTGAATGCCCATTGGGTGGGGGCCACTGCAAGGCAGCTTTGATTGGCCTGTGGTGATGCCTGGCTCCATTTGGCCCGCCCCCCCCCAGCTGGGTTCTTTGGGGCAGCAGTGCCTCAAGATGGCGGCTGTTGAGTTGGGAGGCTGCAGGTGGGGATGGTCTCGTCAGAGGAAGAGCAGGGATAGGCCTGGCCTGCACTGGCCTCTCGCTGCTGTGGTGTCAGGGCAGCCAGCGTCACCCCCTCATTGGAGAAAATGGCATTGCTGAGCTGGGCAAGGAAATAAAGGCTGTGTCGAGCTGGGCAGCGTTGCTTTCTTGTGTGCGTCCCAGTGTGAGGAAAATAAGCATTAGGTGAGTCTTTGGGCAGAAAGAGGTTCTGCTGTAATTATTACATGAAAGAAAAATTACTGTTTTAATTAATAATAGAGATGTGCCTAGTATTCCAAGTGTGGCCCTTCCTTCTCTGACCATCTTGTGGCTTCCATTTGGCCTAGTGCCCAGAGTGTCCCTAGGTGACAGTCCCATCTCATGTGTATCTTTGTTCCAGGCTTCACTGCGCACCTTGCATAATTATCCTGCAAAGATGGTGCCGGGGGAAAGCTCCCCTGGAGCATAGGAGGTGCCCCACAGGTGTGTTGCATGAGTGTAGGTGATGATAGTCCAATGTTTTTTTGTATCTTTATGTTTGTTCCTTTCCGTGAAGGTAGTGTTATTTTCTTGTCTCTGAAATCCAGGTATCATGTTAGTATGTCATTGTCCAAATATGACTGAATGGACACCCTCATAAAGAGCTTATTTCTTGTGTTTTGGTACAAAAGAAAGTTTTCTTCTTAAAAGGATTGGAAAGGCTTTCAAAGGTTTAAGAGATGCTCAGCTTCCGTGTCTGTCTGCTAATCCCCCTTGGGCATGCCATTTCTTCCACGCAAGCTGCTCAGGATCTCTAAGCACTAAAAATATGATAAAGTAAATACTTTTGTCAAGAATAAGGTCATGCACACTTAGGCAGCCTTTCTGCATGGTAAGAAGCAGTTGTAGGTTGTCAGAGGATTCCTTAAATACTTGTACATGTTTTACCTTTACAAAGCTTTTTGAGGATGACAAAACATCATTGTCTGCCTCCTGTGTAGCTTTTCCTAGGGCCAGATTCTGCTTTTGCTGATGCAAAAATCAGCTCTCTACCAGCAGAGGTTCAGAGCCTACCTTGCAACAGACAGCAACAACAACAAAAATCTCAAATACAGTTGTGTTTCTGTCTCTGCAATGGATGCCGTAATAATATTTTCAAAGTGAACCAACTGAGTGCTATCTTCACCCTGTCTGTAAAACAGCTGGGAAGCACTGGCTGAGTCTGTATTTAGTCATGCTGTAGTGGTCCCAGAGCTCCAACAGAAAATGTGTTTGTACCTCTAAAGCCAATTATAAGGGGGCATAGCCACACTGCCTGGATTTTAAGTGTCTGATTTAGGAGGAGGTTGTCCCTCTTGGGGAGTTGGGAGGGAAGCTCCTGCGGGAGGTGGTTGAGAGCATCTGCTTCCGTGCAGCAACTTGGAGTTACCTTCCATTCAGGCAGCCTCAAGGGAGTGAGCCTCCTACCCCAGGCGCTGCCGTGCTGCAGAGCCCCTGCAGACAGGGGGTCAGTGTGGGGCCTGAACAAAGCTGGCCTGGCTTTCTGTTGTTGAACTGCTGGCAGCTCTGCAATGATGGCAAAAGGCAGAAATACTGGAAAGGTAATTGTTGGCAAATAGAGCAGAATAAATCCTCACGGACAGCACAGCTGAAGATTCCTGAGTGCAGAGCAGCATGAAGGGCAGTGGCCCAAGGGAGTAAGCAGGCATGGTAGGCTTGGAGAGAATGCCCTCTGATCATGATAGGTTGTCTGATTACAAAGACATTCAGATATTGATTTTATGTGTTTTTTTTTTTAATTAGTTTTTATTCTTAATTTGATTTTTTTTTTCAGTTCCCTAACAAGGCCAGAAGCAGGCCAATTTAAAGCAATCCCTTACTTCAGAGAGAAGTTCTTGTATCTGCTAATCTTGAGCTAGTCACAATTGCCAGAATCTTCTCCTTGCTTAGTTTTGTTTTCTGGTAATCGGTATTCTTCTGGTGCTGGGGGAGAAGGAAAAAGCCAAAAGCTGATCAGTTGTTTTTATAATGTTATTTCCACATTGTTTCCAGAGACTTTGTAGTAGAGGGTGAACATAGCTATGGATAGGATGTTTTGCAAGACCACCATCTCAGGGTAAATGTCAAAGATGTTGATAATGCCATCAGACCAGGCAATAGAAGTTTGTTCATTATCTCTCCCTCTGTCTCTCCATTCTTCCCTTCTCTCCCTTCCTGCCTCCTTTCTGTAGCATGGAAGTGATATTAATAAACAGCAAGCTCCAAAGGCACGGAAATATAAAGTTATATGCTTAGCCTTAATTCTGCACCTATGTATTTATATCTGCGACATTTGATATAATAATATATAAAAATGGATTTCACCAAGACACTTGTTTACTAAAAAATGTGAAGTACAGGAATTGTATTTCTGAAGTCAATCACAGGACTCATATGCTTACAGTTAAGCAGATTCTTTAATACTTTGTTGATTTGGGCCTTATGAGCAGGGGGAGTGATTAACACACGTGTTTATGTAGTGAGTTGTTAGAGAAGTTGCAAGTATGAAAGGAAGTGTATCGTGTTCCCATATCTCACTGTCCTTTGCTGACTGATGTCCTAGTTGCTATCAGAGAAAACCAGTTTCCTGTATTTGGGTTTATAGTTCCCTGTTGTTTTAAAATAGACAATTTAGAGAAAACAAATATGCTGCAGTATAATAGTGGATTTGCTTATCAACAGTTGAATTGTCATGCTGTGCTATTAGTGCGTTTTTTTTTTCCCCCAGGGAAATTCTCTTCATCTGTGTGCTGCATCCTCTGTCTGCCTTTTGCCTTGTACCCTACTTGTATTCACCTTCAGCAATTGCTTACAATGGCTTACTTTTGAGCACTTCTCAGGAAAATTTTATGCATATACCCAAGGCTTCGTGCTGCTTTGTTTAGGTGGACGTGTTTATTTTGATTCAGTTCCCAAGTGAGAAGTTGTGGCTCTAAAGATCACGGTAGCATATTCTGCTGAATTGCCTCTTGGTTCTTGAAGGTGGAAGAAAACTTTTGGGGAAGGTTGAGTGTTGACATATATATCTTCAGGCTTTAGCTGAGGTTGGTGCCTTATCACAGCATATACTGCATTGTCTTTCAGCTCCCCATCTGGTATTCTCCTTGTATTGTTTCTTCTATCCTTCTGAGGAAAAAAAAAAAAAAGGAATTACAGGATTACAGGAAGTTAAAAACTCAGGCTGCAGAGCATAGCTGAGGGCTAAAGTGAGCATGGGCATTGGGAATCCTTCTTGCTGTACTTCTTTTTCCTTTCTATTAACTATGTATGGCAGAGATGAAACAAAGATGTGGAAATTCTCAGGTCCTCTTACCTGCAGCACTGCTCGTCTGAAAGCAGCACGTCTGCCAAATCCCGTTCCTTTTCCTGGCAGAAAGGACAGAATCTCTTTTGAGTGTAAAACCACACCTTTACCTTTTCATTCTGAAAGTGAATATCTCCCTTTCCCTTCCTTTCTGTTCAACTTGCATGGACAATAACACCTATGAATAAACCTTCCTTACATTCAGGGTGGTGGGAAAACAGCCCTAAAGGCAAGAGGGTTAGGAAGCTTTACCTGCCCTTTTTCTTCTGATGTAAATGGTGGTGAGCAGTGTAACAGTAGCAATCAGAGCAGTTGTAGCCAGGAAGGTACTCAGTACCATGAGAGCATAAAGGTTCCTGTAAGGAAGGGTATGATATCAAAGTTACTATTTACAGCACCAGAGGGACTAGGTTGATTTGAGAGGGGATTTGGTGTGTCTGAAGATGGATTATGGTTCCAGGATGAAAATCCAGCATGCAAGTACTACTCTTGCCATCCCTAACAAATGTAATTTCACTGAAGTCAATAGTGAATCCCACCCAACTGTATTTTTTTTGGCATGAGGTAAGCCTGGCTTGTACTCGGGAGCTTGGATTCTTTTCCTGCACTCAGCTGAAGTGCTACCAGAGTTCAAAGGCATCCCGCATCAGGATGAAGTAGCCCTTCTTAAGGTCTCTCTTTGATCGGGATTGTTAGCAGGGTCTCCTTTGGTCAGGCCTGATAATGACCCTGCTCTGACCTGCTATGTTGTTTAGCTGGGGTTGGTCTCTGGCTAGGTTGCTTGTACAAGATGCAGAGATATTGCAGGTTACATGGGCCATGTAGTGGTCCATTTGTAAGCAGGCAGAAAGGAAGAATACAGGCAAGCTGCACATCTTCTCTTGAGGCCTCGGCTAGTGCTTCTGAAACCAACAGAACCTTCTACAGCCTGTTGTGCTTAGGGAGGACTAAAGTCTGTAGGAGAGAAGCGGAAGCCTCTGTGTGCCCTTGTGCTTCATCTTTCTGTCGTGGTATCCCTCAAATCCTACAGCATATCCAGAATCCTATAGCCAGAGTCTGGGAATGTTTGGAGCTTTTTTTTTTTTTTTTTCCTTTTTTACCTCTGATGCATATTGCTGTCATCTGGGGGCTTGGCAGTCTCCTGCTTCTTAGTGGAAAATGAAATGGCCTCCAAATCTGTATCCAGATTCCAATTTTCCGCTTGGAAGAAAAAATAAGTAAATAAACAAGAGGAGGTGATTTTCCCACATATATCCTGGTGGCTTTCTGTCATACTAAAATATCCTGCTGTGGAGGCTTTTAGGATGCCCTGGTTTTATTGCCTTACTTTTTAGCCATGAAAGATCATATCATTTTAGAGAAGGATATGAAAACTGAGATGTTTATTTGGGTGCATGAATGCTGTTGGAAGACAGATCTTTTAGAAAAAAGATGCTTTTTGTGATTCTTTTTCATATCAGAAGAATCAAGGAATTACTTTCCCTAAATATCTTCTGTATTTCTGCTTCTTGCACTGGCTAAAAGTAGAAAAGGTGTTAAAATAAACATGAAAGTTTATTAAAGAACAGTGACAAAGAAAGGAACTCTCCAAAAAATTTTCTCAGGAAATTCAGACAAAGATTTAGGTTTCTTAGGGTACATTTCATCTGCTAATGTAAATGTAAAATTTCATTAGTCGATGAACCTTTGCTAAACACCCCTGCCTCAAGAATTGTCTGTAGTTTGTTTATGCCATTGGTATATATCAAAAATGCTTTTTTTTT
>VZSV01000183.1:714875-766862 GCA_013398735.1 Nothocercus julius | reverse complement strand
TCAAGTGCTAAGAATTTGCTGACTTTTAGAAGGAGATTAACTCACGCAAAACTTCCAGCATGATCCTCTTCAGTGGTTTGTTTCTCCCCTGGAAATAGCTCTCAAGATGATATTCTCCTGAGTCATTAAACTGGAGCTTTTTCAGCCACACTCTAATCATTTTCCATGAGAAGTCATTCATCATCTCAGTCCTTCCTTCTTTAACAATACTTTGATCAGTGTTACCTCTGATAATAGGTTGACATCTAATTCGGGATACCATTTTGCACCAAGTTAAATGTTGAAGTTTCCTGATATTGTTTATCACAGAGTAAGAGCAATGGAGGGACAGGTTGCTCCCTTCTTGTGCAAATAGCCTTACAGGTTCTAAAGAAAATAAAGCAATGACTCATTAGAGGTTTTTTGTTTTTGTTTTGTTTTTTTTTAACATTTTCTATCCCCACAGTGATGTACAACCAACTAGATGTCCCGCTTTCATTCCTTTGGTGAATGAATGCAATCCAGCAAAATTGTATTCATGTTTTCTGATCATAATTCCTAAAATAGTGATTTGCTGGATTTGGCTCTTTTTGATTTCACGTAGAAAAAATAAGATTCCAGCTACTTCAGGTTCTAGAGACCTATAGATATGTATGCAGAGCTATATAAGAGTTTAACAATGCTCTTGATAACCTCTAGCGGCATCTTTATATTTACATATACCCTGTTTGCTGTTAAACCAAAAATGTTGTTTCCATTCTTGATTTACTTCGATCGTCACCCACCCGGTGCACCATTGACCTCACAGCTCACCCTCAGCAGAAACCATGATCTTTATTCTCTGCAGTAGAATTTTCTGCAGGTCACCCCTCATCCCGCATTGATATATGCCAGAGTCATCTTTTTGAAGTGCGCTCATGATCACAGAAATCCATCCACGTCCGATATCTGTCAGGTCAGCTGAGCGACACAGTGCAGAGTTACGGTCCATCCTTTCCATCAAAGGGAAACTGAAGGCTAAGACTGGACAAGATTCCTGTGACAGTTCCTTGCACCAGTATTTCATCTTATGTAAACTCTCATGCATGTCGTATGAGCAGTTAGCTCTGAAGGAATCTCCTTCTGCATGCAGAAACACTTGCTGGTCCTCACTTGACATGCATGATCCTTCCAAAGAAAGAAGAAAGGTGATGCTAGAATATCTTACTATGCCAGTTTTTCTTATATTACATCACTAATAGCACTCTTACCCTGAGCCTCTGATGAGAATAACTTTGCAAGTTTGTCTAAATAAACACCTATGTTAAGCCTTGGTGCCACTTGCTACTTTTTTTTTTTTTTTTTTTTTCTTTTTTTCTATTAAGTTATTCCTAACAGACAACTTTCAGCCTGAACATTTTCTCCCCTCATGGGCAAGGGGGAATCTTACTCCGTGTCTTGCCTTAGCTGGCCTGAGTGAAAAGTGTGCAAGCAAATACACATTTTGTGCATTGTGAGCAACAGGCAGAGAGGCATATTTCTCTTTTCCCTTAGAGAAATATGGGGTCTCCAAGCCTTACCTGGTAGTGCCAGCAAGAAGAGCAAGGCTGGAAAACCTCCCATCCTGAAGTAGCAAGTAGTTTATGTTGTGGAGAAAAAAATGTATCCTACAGCATCTTTATCACTGGGAAATTCTGTAGTGTGGAGGAAGCTAATTTGCTTTGTCACTTACTGACATCTGCTGCCCCAGAATGAGAGGCCAGTTGGGAGTTGCTGAGAAAACCACAAATTCAGTGTACTTTTTGGATGGGAAGGCTGCTTAATCTTTATTGGTTGCTTTCACTTTAACAGCACCACTGTCTTGATAGCCTTATTTAGCAATCAGACTGTATGGCTGGAAAAGAAATAGGCATTTTCTCTCTGTAGTGCCACCTTAACACATTACAAGAGCAGCTTTCAGTTGTATGTATTCTTCATTACTGCCATTTTGCACTTTCCTGCAAGCTAAATGGTGCTGGCTGGATGTATCAAGAGGCTCAGGGCATTTCTGTACACTGCAAACAGAGCAGCATGGTACCTCTTCTCTGGATGATTTATTATGATCTAATGTACTCCAGCTCTTTATCATGAAGTCACACTAAGCAGGATAATCAAAGTTGATTTTATTTAGCTTTGCAAGCAATGTAGGCAAAAGACGTGTAAATGGCTCTGGGTTTGGAATAGAAAAGTGGGCTTAGTTGAATGCTTGTTGACTTTATTTTTTTGTGTGAAATTCAGCATGATGTAATGAGAACTCTTCCTTGCAGCTTGAATTGCAGTTGCACTCCTGGAAGCAATGAGCAATGATCACATGTTGGTAACATCCCCTTTATCAAGGGGAAAAAGTACAGGGAGAAATAAAGCAAGACAGTTTGTTCTTTGCAAAATTATTTGAGAAATCAGGAAGCAGGCTCAGAGTTGCGTGTAAGGCTCCACATACCTCTCAAGTTTTGCAGTTTTTTGTACCTTTCCATAGTCACTGTCCAGCAAAAATCCACACCATCCACCGTGATCTTTGGGAGCGAGTCTTTTCATCAGCTTGAAGACTCTGAGATGGCATGAGCCCGATGGGTCTCAATTCAAACCCTGTGGGAATGATCCTAGGGACCATCTGGAATAACTGCCTGTGGGATGGTGCTGTTACTGGTCCCTCTACAGATGGTCATAGAGAACTGCAGTGCTGTCACTGTCGCAGTGGCTTCAGGCTTTAGAGAGAGGAATCTCAGTTACAAAACTGAGTTCCAGACAAATGGTAGTATCATTTTTTAATACAAACTGTCCACTACTGGCTATATTTCGTGCTTTTGGGTAGCAGCAATTCAGGGGTTTTATGGAGATAGGTAAGACATGCTGGAAAAAAAGGAAAAGCTATTAGCTCTTTAACACTAATCTTCAATGAATCAGGAAAATTCCAGCCTGACACAGAGCTAGGGAAGAACAGAGCAGAGCTCTGACCTCTCCAGTTCCTGTGGAAGCACTTCTGCATGCAGGCAAGTCTGTGCTGAGTCTGAAATACTTAATATACTTTCTTGATATACCCCAGCCTGTTCCAGCCAGTTGAGGTGTTGCAGGCAGCCTCTTTTTGGGGCTGTTGTGATGAAGAAAAGTGTTGGTTAAAGATGATGCAAAAAGGTGGCAGATGCTGGCATTCCTTCTGCCTGTGTTTAGTAGGCAGTCCTTATGGCAAAGCTTTATTTGCCTGGGAGTGTTTGACACCCGTGCAATTCCCCGATGTTCAGCTCTAAGCAGTGTTTTCCCAGGAGGGGTTGACTCCATCCCGTGCATGTTCCGCCAGGCTGCCAGGGAATGGGAGCAGCTGCTGTTCATGGAGACTTTGGTTCTTCTCCTCTGTGTCTATGTCTTTGTTTTTCCTGCTGCTGGCAATGGTAAAGGTCAGCACAGCCACCAGGAACTTGGTAACCAGGAATCCGGTGATAATGCACAAGATAATGGAGTCAGCTTCAGGAGTGATGCTGTGGGGAACCACAGAAACCTCAGTAAGGCTTAACTGGGAAAGGGATGGTTCAACCTTAAAGAAACTCTTGTATTTTGGCAATATACAATGCAAAGATGATCCCTTGCAGTAGGCAGTCCCTGCCTGCACACAACATTCTGGAAGATTGGAACAACTGTTAATGGTTTTAACTGTAAAATCTCACATATAGATTAATTATGATCTGCAGAAATTATTTTATCTGGCATAAAAATAGTGCTTTTTCTGGATTAGGAAACAGCTGCTACCTAGAAACCACACAGCAGGTCTGAATTTTTTTGTGGATTAGGAAGAAGCAGAGAACAAAACATGGTGGTATTCATCTCAGCTAATCTCTAATAGTTAAATCAAACTGTTTTCGCCCAAGGAAGGTTAAAGGTCACAGCTTCAGAAGGATTTTACGACTTACCTGGAGATGCTTTGCACAGCATTAGGCTTCTCTGGCATTTCGGTCTGCACTGTATCTGATGCTAGAAAACAGAGAAGTTGAGTCTGCAGATGCTTAAAGGTGATTGCGTTGGTGCTCCTACCACCAGCATCCCAGCTGAGCGTAGATAACCAAGATGAGACTGGGCATCGGGTTGTGAGCCCAGAGATTAATCTGGGTGCTGACGAGGGGAGAGACGTGCATGGGGTGTCCTGCAGCAGAGAGGTCATGTGGCTGTAAATCAGGGACTAGAAAGAGGCAAATGTAGCACAGTTACCTCCTTAAAGACAGGCCAGTCTAGCCTAGATGTTTGCCAGAATGAGGCAGTGGTGTCTGCAGACATGCCTGAAATTTAAGTAAGAACTTGAGAACTCATGAAACTCAAAGCCCCAGTGCCTACCTGTCAGCACTTCCACTTGCACCTTCTGCAAGGTTTTTGTTTCTCCCAAGTACTCAGTTCTGCAGCGGTAGAGCCCGGCATCTTGCTTCTTTAGTCTCCTCATGGTCACTGTCAGGACCCCTTCATGGATGTTGTCACTGATGGATGTGGTGCCATTCCTGTTCTTCAGGAACTGCAGCCAGAAGCGGCGGGCACTCACCACATGCTGGCACTTGATCTCATCCACCTGCTTGCACCAGCTCTTCTCTCTCCACCGCTGCTGCAAGGGGTTATAGGTACAGTTGATAGAAATGGTTCCACCTTCCATTCCGTAAACTACAGTGATGTTCTCTGCAGTGCAGGGAGCTGGGAGAGGAGGAGGAAGCTGTGAGCTAAGTCTCTCTCAAACTTATCCCTTATCACTAAGTTACAAAAATAACATTTTCCTCTTTCATAACTCTAGTGATGGCTGCTATCTACTGTAGAATCTTTACTGCAGGGCTGTATCGCCCACCCATCTCCCTTGTGAAAGATGAATGTGCTCAGGTTCAGAGTCTTCATTCAGACTTTCTTGAAATATTTCTCTACTCATCCCTCTGATGGGGATGTCATTAGGTTCTTGCTAGGCAGCTGTTCTTTCATGAGGGACCTGAGGACAGAGGAAGTGTAATTTTCATTAATATTTTCAGATTTTATGAAACTTGGCAAATGTTGGTTCTCACCTTGTCGTCACCCCAGTGACGACAGAGAGCATGGAGTGGCTGAGCTCCAGCCTTCCAGTGCTGGGGTGGCCGCTCAGGATTGCAGGCTGGAGCTCAGCCACTCCATGCTCTCTATCGTCATTGGGGTCCTGCCCAGTAACGGGAGGCAGCTGGTGCTGCATTTTCCACTGGTGCTGAGGACCACAAAGCTGAACGTGCAAGTATATTGTCTTGGGACCAGACAAGTTGTCTTGATTTTCAAAAGTTCTCTATAGAAGGCAGCTCATAAAAAAAATAGGCTGTCCCAATAATGTCAAATGGTTTCTGAGTTGCTCTCAGCTGGACATGTCTCGCTGTCACATCCCTCCACTCCTTTGCAGCATCTAAGCTGCTCACTTGTGTGAGCAAGGCAGTTTGCTTCCCATCGTGGCCTTGGGCCTTTCTACATATGTTCATACATGTAGATTTGATCCTGAAAAGAACTCCGTGCTCCTGAAAAGGTCCTTTCCAGGGAGCGCCCATGAAGTTTATCCCCATTCTAAGGCCCTTTACGCAGCCAGGGAGAAGCAATGCAGCCCTAGCAAAAGCTGGAATCAGTGACAGCTACAGACCAGTGTCGAGGTAGCTGTTACAAGGTCAAGTTTTAATCCAACTGTTGGTCTTGAATGGTACGTCTTTGCACTTTTTTTCACCCTATCTTTTAATATCCTACTAATTTTAGTCCTCTTGACAGCTTGTGTTCAGCTGCTTGGATTTCTTGCCTTAGTTCCTTCTTTCTGATTTCGATTCCTCTTTATGGTAGGCAAATGGAGAAGGGGTAATAAAATCTATTAATACTTGGAGACAGAAGTGCCACGTGGTATTTGTGAAAATCTGTTAAAATTAGAGGCTAATGACTTCTGTGAAACCCTAGGTAGTGCTAAAACCAGAAGCAAATAGAAAAACTGGTTGTTGACTTTGTGCTTACTCTTTTAGTAACACTCCTTGAAATAATTTCAACCATTCAGAGTGAACTGTAAACAAACGAAAAAGAAAAATAATGAAAAGGATTTTTATGCCAAGGAGAAAGGCATAAAAATGTATCTTGCTCTCCAAGCATCCAACAGGTACAAGTCTTCATCCTGCTTCCCCCTCTAGTTCAAGCCCTGCAAGCCCAGCTCTGTCCTGTGCAATCCAGCTCAACACTGTAACCTCCTCTTCTGTTTATTGTGCTCCCCTTCCCGCCTCTAGTTCTGCCAGATTCCTCGTTCCTGACATGGGATGGCCCCATGTGTTTCCCCCCCCCTTTTTTTTTTTTGACCAGGAACAGCACTGCAAAAATCTCTTAATCTGAATTTGTTGATGTCCTCATGGAAAACTTTGTGTCATTAACTTGTTGAGCAAATTTTCTGATGGGCCATTTACTATTTCTGTTTTTCCTGACATGTTCTTCACCATTGAAAAAAAAAGGACATTTTCTGTACTCATTCAGATTTTTTTGTCATAATTGAAACAGATTTCTATGCTCCCCAAGCCTGAATCTGGTATGTTTCCTTGCACGGCTGTATCTGGGATCTCTACAGTGTGGCTAGGGAAAGCTCTCCACTGGGAATCCCGGCTGGATCCTATGCCTTGTTTCTCATTCCAGATAAAGATTGCTCTGGAGCTGAAAGTAGTCAGAGTCTGGGAGAGTGATGCTCTACAAAGATGTGCTCCCAGTTCAGAGGTTTTGTTCATTGTCCCCAAGATTACAGAGGAGCTGTCCCTACCCCGCTGAGCTTTCGTTTGCTCTGCATGAACCTTAGCTGCTGCAGTTCACATCCGAACCCCTCCAAAGGCCAAACAAATAGGATTTGACAATTTCACTTTCTGAGGAGGCACATAAGACTTCTGTCAACAACATTTCCTCTTTTGATTCAAAGGATTCCAGTAAAAAGAGCTGAGCACTTGGATCCGCATTGGCCCTTCATTAAATCAAGGGAAAAGCCAAACTGAGGAAGGCAGCCGATAGTGCCATGGTGCGGGTGCAGAGGGTCGCCGGAGCGCAGAGCGCACTGCAGTGCAGAGCACACCACAGCGCTCGTCTCCCTGTGCCCGCAGCGCACCGGGTCCCGCAGGGCGCTCACAGGCAGCGGAGCTTTCTCCCTCCGCTCCTGAAGGCCTCCATGCTACAGTGAAGCTGCCTTGACATCCAGAACAAGCTGTTGTGTCTCAAGGCTTGTGCAGTCTTTTCCCATAGCAATATTGGTACCTTGTGCTAGGTGCAGCAAAATACCAAGTTTTGCAGCAATCCTGAATCCTGTCCCTTAACCGCAACTCAGAGCACTTACGCTTTCTTACCTGACAAGAAAACCAAGAAGACGAGGTCTGCAAGCTTTCCCATGTCTCTCCAGCAGAGCAAGGGACCAGAGTAGAGGCTGAACAAAAGCAAAAAGGAGAGCCCAAGGGCAGCTTGCTTTTTCCCTCCTTGTTGCTCAGCAGGAAGGGATGAGCACAGGAACTTGGCATTTTTTTCTGTCCCACACATTGAGCAATTTACCAGGAACAGGCATTTCTCTTGCAGGCTAAAAATGGAGGCATCAGCATTGGCGGCTCGCAGCCAGGGTTTAGTCTAGATAGCCTGAAGGGGAGCATCATGTGATGGCCTGAAGCGGTGGCCCTGGGAGGCCTTCTGAACTCGCCAGTGGTGCCCGGCCTTGCGAGGAGGCTTTACATGCAAGCTGTGCACAGGGGAATGCTGGAATGTCAAAAGGGAAGGGGTGGTGCAGATTTCCACACCATCAGGTAACTCAGCATCAAGAGAGTGAAGTGGAGGCAGGGACACAATCCTGGAAGTGGTCTTCAGTGGAAAGGAGATTCAGAAGAAGCTGCGTATGCAACACTTATTCTCTGCTGTCTCTTACCTCATGTTTCTTGATGATTAGTAGCATTTTTGCCGGACTGATTGCATGAATGGCCAAGAGTTGGGGTTAGCTTTCTTTAACTATTTTCTTTTTCCTTCTTTTGTTTCAAGTTAAAAGTGTCAACTCTGAAAACCTCCAAGAATTAATTGTCTTTGCTGCCGCAGCCGTAGCAAGATAGGTTTATAGCGAAGCTGGATTTGACTGGCCTGTGAGGAAAGGGTAACTCAGGCCCTTTGATTTGCTGCCTGTCTGCAGAGCTTGGTGAGGACAAAGCGTCAGGTTTTTGTGTTTAGGGGAGTGTGGCCTGAGCCCCAAGCACCTTATTTCACATCACTTACCAGGTGGTTACTGGGTACAGGTAGCGATTGTATCACGTGGAGTATTTCCAGCAGAGCTAGGGCAGCAGGACCAAGGTACTGTCCAAGTCCCTAGTGCGCTGGAGCTCTCCTGTGAAGACCTATGTGCATTCTGGTCTCCTCTGACTGAGCAAGAAGTCACAAAAAGAAAAGGCAAAAAAAAAAAAAAAGGTGCTGGAAGTAGGAATGCAGGATTTCTACAGCTGCGCTGGTGGATAGGCCAGGAAGAGCTGCTAAAATTACAGCACATGCTGCCGAAGAGAGCTACATTGGAACTGGCTGGAGGGAACATTCCTGCTGAGGTGCCTTGCAACCCCATGGACAAGAAGTTCAATGCATTGTATGAGGGGGTTTGAGAGTTTGTGGCAAAATTACTCCTAACGGCAGGGATTTGATGAAGTTCCTGCCTGTCTTCCCTTCCTGTGGCAAGTCTTGGAGATCTGCCTCTATCTACAAATAGATTGCATGTTTGACCCCCTTGGACATCTCCTTTTGTAAACCATCCACTCTGAACTGCTGCTTCCCTTCTGTTTTACCACCTGATGTTGAAACCAACCCTCTTGTGCTCATACCTCTTCCTCTGCTCTTTTTGTCGTGTTTCCTGCAGCTTTCCTGCTCAGCCTGCCAGGCTCTTGCACTGTAGAAGGTCTGTCTGTACAGACCTTCCTCTTATCTGTCTTGGGGCTTGTAAGGCAAAATTTGTTCAAAAAGTCCCTGTGTCCTGAACACTCCTCTCAAGCAGTACTGCATATTGTTGCTTTTTCCAGAAATACAGATTTTTTTTTTTGTTCTCCCTACCTTGTCTTTTTACACATTGCTTTGGTTTAAGCATCCAGTTTGTGCACCCTCAGGCAAGAGAGGATGTGGGACGAGGAGGCCAGCCAGGAGCTGTTCAACAGGGTATGGCCCCAGGAGGAGGAGGGGGAAGGCTGGAGCAGCCTGCACAAGCTGCAGATAGGAAGCCGTGCCCATGACTACAGATTTTCTGCACTGCTTCATTCTGTTTCCAATGTACAAGCCATAAAGACTGCATAAATCTGCAGCGACTGTGGACAAACCAGCCTGAGTGCAAACTGAGCCTTTAAATTAGTAAATAATGGAGTTGTAGAAGGGGCAGAGTTGAACTTCCAGGTGCACACTCCATTTCTTGCTCCAAAGCTAAACATTTACTTTTATTTGAAAGCCTCTTACCATTTCTCTTACCTATGGAGACCAATAAATTTAGGATATGCAGGGATTTACACAAACATGCAGTTGTTCTGTAGCCAGAAGACCTTCTAGTGGTCTGATTCATACAGCAGGGTCCTTCTCAGGTTCGCAATGCAGCATTCCAGCTGGCTGCCATGTGTCCTCTAGACATTTCCCTTTAGGCAGGTTCTGGTTCTGCTTATTGCCCTAACTCCAGTACTGACTCCTGCCACCCCGTTACGTGACAAAAGAACCCAGTCCCATCAGCATTCGAGTTTCATACAGCAGCACCGAAATGGGCTTTCCTAGCCAGAGTGGCTGAGCCCTTAGGAGCAGGATGAAGCTTGTGTCGGGGAACACGGCCAGGTGAGTACTGCCCCTTTTAAAAAGGTCACACCTCCATACCTGCCTCTCCAAAGGAATCTGCATTTTAATACAATCAAAGAAAATTATGCACAGCAGATCCCGGTGGCTACCCAGCACCTCTCTGACTGGAGAGAATCTGCACAGCAGTGTTAAAAGTTGCTCACGGCCCCCTGTAGCTGGAAGGCCTTAAAATGCATGGGCAAGGTATACATGGCAGCAAATCCTTAACTCTTTTTCCCGTGTCCTTGCAGACACCTGCTGTGCCCCATTCCCTCTCCATGTTCCATTTCTTTTTCTCCATTTCTGGATTGTTTGGCTCCTGTGCTTCATCCTTTGCCATTCGTGGGTAGTTGCTTGAGTACAATGTTGGCATATTCCACAGTTTCAGCTTTGGAATTCCTGGGAGCGTGCTCTAGTCCAATGTTAGCATAGAGCGGTTCCCCAGGCCCGAGCTGGCCTGTAAAGTTCAGGGTGACATATTTTAGCTCCTTGCTGTCTTTCCTGGGACTTCCCATTCTTTCGGTGGTCTGAAACTGAGGAAAAAAGGAAAAAAAAAAAAAAAAGGAGGGGGGGGGAAACACTTAGCATGATCCAGTGCCAGGCCACAGCTGTTGTCAAAAAAACAGGATTCTTGCAGAGGGAAGGAAAGAGAGTCATACAGAAAATCAGCTTTTCTTATGGCAGAGGTGGAAGAAGAGCAGACCCTTTCCTTCAGCTGCTTGCCTCATACATGTTACAGCTTCAGCTTCCAACCTTTGCTTCTAGCCTAAGGAGTTCAGTCATTTCTCGGAGACTGATAGAATCTGCTGCACTTGATTTTTTTCCCACTGCAGTTTCCTAACATTACCCATCTCTGCTCACCTAAGAACTTTCCTCTTTTGGTAACATGTTAAATACCACCTTCCTTCCTGCCCCAAACCAAAAACGAACATGAACTTTCTTACCACGTGTCTCAGCTAGCTCCTCCCAGACTATTGGTAGGCGATTTAGGAGCCCAATGGGAAATTGGTTGTTTTTCTTACCTGTTCTGTGTCCTCTGGTTTGTCATAGATGTCTTCTGCTTGTCTGTTACCTTATGAATGAGCCAAAGTCAAAGGTTTTAGAAATAGAGAGGTGCATGGATTGCCTGAGCACTTACTGCTCAGGTGTTTAGAGGAAGGCTGTGGGGTGTCCTAGTGAGGGATGTGACGGGAGGGATCCGTGTGCTGGTGAGACCCATCTACCCTGGACCTGTCACAGAACTTGTAGCTCTCCCGTTACTCTCCCCCAGAATGTCTGACCCGGGTGGATTTAGGAGGTGTCTTGGGTGGAGTCTGGAGGAACAGGAGCAGGACATTGATTTCTTGTAAGAGGAGACCACGGCAGAAGGCTGCCTTGAGGCTTCCCAGGCTGCACTGCCTTACGTTTTCCAGGGTATTTGAGGTGGGGATAAGTTCAGTTGGAGTGGAAGATGTATGGCCAGAAACAACCCTATTTAGTACTGACTCAAATATGGGAGGCAACACCAGTCTCACATACCTCGTCTCAGCTGCCTGTGATTCTTGATGCACAGTGTTACCACGCAGATCAGCGCCAGGATGAGCAGGATGCCCAGGACCACGTAGAGGAGGATGAAGATACTTAGAGTGGATCTAAAGTTGGAGGAGCAAAGGAGTTTGCAGTGTTAGCGGGCAGTACAGCAGGGTGCTGCATGGTCTGTTTCCAAAAGGTGAGCAGCAAGGGGCAGGAATAACTTTTGTGCGCTTGGGAGGAGAGCTTGGTTCTCGCAGAGCAGTGCTGTCTCGGTTATTGTTACCTGGCTGTGCCTTTTGAGCTAAACTGCTCTCTGGGGTTTTGAACCTTGAACAGTGATTTGTTTTAGAGCACAATTCCGAGACTTTTGGAGCAGGTGCTACCCTTTTCTCCTATGGTTTTCTGTGCTTGGCACGCTGAGAGGCAGTGTGTGATTATACTCTCAGGTGTTGCTGTCCTGTACATGACAGCAGATGACCAAAGAGAAGGAAAATCCCTTATATTTAATATCCTGGTAAATAGAAGAAGGATGAAATTACTACTGAAGACTGTTTCACTGTTAATTCCTTGTAAGGATGACTGTGAAACCTAATTTCTCCTTAAGCAGGAGTCTTTGGAGTGCACAGAGATTGCCTGTCCCCAACAAATCATGGATGAGACATGAGTAACTCTGATTTGTGTTCCTTTGGCCTTACCGTTCTGGCGGTGCAGGGGTTGTGAAGCTGGCATCGCTGGCACAAGGAGTTGTTTGACTTGTGTTTGCAGCAACTGACAAAATGAAGTTGCAGTCACTAACATGAAGCCAAGAAGAATCATTTGGGAGCTACATTGCATTCAGCAGTGAAACATTCCTGCCATAGCTTCCACCAGTATGAATGCACTCATGCCATGTGTGTCACTCATGCTGTGACACACAAGCCAGAGAAGCTGCCCGGCCTATAACCAGGATCATCCAGACTTGCTGGGAGCAGAGAAAGCAACAGAAAGCTCAGAACGTGTGAAGGAGGGGAAAGGGGCTCGGCAAGAGCTCTGCTTTGTGTTCCCACCCCACTACAAGGCAGGGGTTTGTGATACAGGTGCTGGAAGATGAGGTCTGTGGCACAGATCTTCAGGTAGCAATGAAGTCTTAAACAACATTGTGCATAAACAGATAGAGGTTTGTGAAAAATAAGCAAAGAGCATGAAGATTTAGTGCGAAAAATTGCTTCCAAGAGTGCTGTGCCCCAATGGAGAGTGTGTCTGCACTTCCCTACAGACTAATACACACCCTTGGGAATATGAAGTGTAACCTCCAGTATGCGGAGCAGCTGAGGGGGTTCGTAGAGCGCACACCAGTACACGCCAGAATCCCGTGTGCGCAGCTGCTTCAGGGTGACCGTGACAGTGTTTGTCCGGTGGTTGTCCTGGATGGTAGTTGTGCCTGGCTGCGCCGTCCTGCCGTGTCCCGGGGGCTGCCAGTCTGTGCGGGCCAGCACCATGCACTCCCCTGCTCCCACTTTGCACCAGGCTTTTGGCACTGCCCTGTGTTCGTAGGAGCTGTACGGACACTGCACAGAGAGCGTGTCGGACTCGGTGGCTGTGTACTGCTGCGTGCCTGGAAACAGGAGCATGCTTGGTGAGCTCCCCAGAGCGGCCCGAAGGCATCGCAGCACTGACCCCGTCCTGGCTGCGAGTCTGCCCGGGCAGCAGCTCGAGGCTCCGCGGGTCTGGGCAGGATGGGAGGGAAGGAGAGGCAGGGAAGCGGGGCTGAAAGGTGCGGGCAGCCGCGCTGTCCTACGGAGATGTACTCACTCTTGGACACGGTGAGCCTGACTTCCAGGGCTCGGGTGCGGCGGCCGGCTGTGTCCAGCACACACCAGTACACGCCAGAGTCCTGTTCCTGCAGCTTCTCCATGGTGATGGTAACGGTCTTGTCCCATCTCTTGTCCGAGATTGTGGTTCTGTGTTGTGGGGCATTGCTGTAACTCTGTGTTGAAGAGCTACTTATGCTGACGAGGATGCTGCATGAGGTGTCACCTTCCTGTCGGCACCAGGCTTTCGTCGTGCTGGACGGCTGGGTGCTGTAGGGGCACTGCACAGTGAGCGAGTCCAGCTCCTGCATGCGGACCTCTGGGAAGCGGCAAACGTGAGTGCTGTGGGAGGGCTATGGGCACACGGGTGTCCCGCTCCCCAGCTGACGGGCACCTGGGCCAGGGCTCCTCGGGTAACTCCGCGCTGGGCCGCGCGCCGGGACGGGAAGGGCTGAGCTGGAGCCAAATGGCTCCAAGGAGGGAGCCCGGGGCCCTGCTGGAGAGCGGGGGGATGCGAACACGGCTGGGAGGGAGAGGATGGACAGCCTGGGGCAGGGACTGATAATCCTTGGTGACAAGACCTGAGGGGGTTCAGGGGCAGGGACTCACCCTTGAACACGTGCAGTGAGATGGTCTTCAGTAGAAAGTATGTGTTGGTGTTTCGATGGTAAGCACAGGAGTACGTGCCTGAGTCCCGTACCTGGATGTTGCTCATGGTGATGAAAATGGTCCCACTTTCAATGTTGTCCTGTATGGTAACTCTGCCACGCGTGTCCTGGTTCACGTATGTACCATGATACGTGTGGTACGTCTCTGCTAAGACGTCGCATTCTTCATTAGTCATTCGGCACCAGGCTTTGGGTGAAGGGAAGCCGTCGTGTTTTGTGTACGGACACTGGAGGAGGAGAGTGCTGCCCTCCGGGCGGCTCTCCCTGGCACCAGCTGCTTGGGCTCGGACGCCTGCGAAGAGCAGAGCTGGGCTTGCAGTTCTCCTTTCACAGCCAGGCGTGTGGCAGGGGCCCAAGGAGGTGGAGTGGGACCTGGCACCTTGCAGGCCCTTGGAGCTGGGCCAGTGCTGTGCTAGGGGCACAGCCAGGCTGCTCTTAGCGCCTTCTCTCCCCCAGCTAGAGGAGGTCTCAAACCTCCACATCTGCAGGTGTGGGAATTGCCAGGGGAGAGGGGAGCAAGGTCCCCGTGGAAGGAGATGTCCTTAGAGCTGCTCTGTGCCCGGATGGAGGGCATGGAGCCCTTTCCATGCAGAGCTGCCTGTGAGGCAGGCGCAGGAGCCGAACGAGCTCTTGGCCGGGGACCCAGGGAGCTGGCAACGTTCGTGCCCTACATTGCGCAGCCAGTGCCAGGGTACAGCATTGTGACCGCTGCAGGGAAGGCAGGAGAGGCAGGCGGTGCCCCAGGAGAGCCCTGTCCTGAGCCAGTTCTGCAGTGGCCCCAGTGCTGGGAGCAGTGGAGCAGGGACAGCTGCTCCGGGGGGATGCTGACTGGGAAGGCACCGGAGGCCACATGGAGGCGACCGCCCCGTGTCCCTGGCACTTGGCGGGCTGCAGCGCAGGGCAGAGCTGGTGGGCGCTGGGGCTGCGGCCTTGCCCTGCGTCCCTGCAGGGAGCTGCCCAGCTGCAAGCACTCCCGGGAGGACATTCCCACGGCCTGCCCATCTCCCATCGCTCCGGGCTGTGCTGGGAAGAGCCAGGCCCTCTCTTACCTGGGCAGCAGAGCGGCAGGAGGAGGAGGAGGAGGACAATGACTCTCCGCTCCATGGCTGTCCTCAAGGCCAGGGAAGGGGCATAGCTGGGAGCTGCCCAAGGTGCCCGCCGGGGCAGCATCTGTTCCTGCGTCCGCTGGAGGAAGTGGCTGAGCCCTTGCCTGCGCACGGAAATGCTTCACCATGTTTTGCAACAAGACCAAGAGCCGCGTTAGCTTGAGCCGCTTTTGGGGAAGCGGCTGAGCGCAGAGCCTGGCCCAGTCTGCCGGGAGGGGCCTGTGCCGCTCCCCATGGCGCCGTCGTCACGCTGTCCCCGACGCTAGCGGGAGCGGGGCTTTGCCATCCCTACCGCGAGCCACAAGAGATGGTGCCTCCCTTGGCCTAGCTGAGCCGCTCTCGGGGGGCTCCCAAAGTGCCAGCAGGGCTGCTGAAAGCCAGGGAGGCCGGGGTGCGGCCGCAGGGCCCCTGGCACTGGCTGCGCCGCATGCGGTGACAACACCAGCCAGTGTCCTCGTGCCCTGCACTGTGCCCCGCGTGGAGCCTCCTGGAGTCTCCGTCTGCAGGAACCAGAGCAGAAGCACTCGGCTTTCTCAGGCTTTATTTGCAGGGCGGCAGTGGCGCCACAGAGCCCCAGAGCCAGGCTGTGTTCAGGCACAAGCGGCCGCTGCTTCCTCCTGGCGGCTGCCGAGGACAACAGGCGCCCGGGACAGCGACCGCGCGCTGCTCTCGTCCTGCAGTTCCTTCACTCTTCTGCCGAGAACGCGTGAGGAAGCGGGGCTGTTGGCTGGGCTGGAGAAGGACAGCAAGGAAAGAGCAAGAGGAAAGGGAGCGGGAAGTAAAGCAGGATGGGGCTGGTGCTGCGCTCCGTCAGCTCTGGCTTTGCTGTCTCCGTGCGGAAAGGCCGCAAGGGCTGGCAGAGGGCAGCAGCTTCTGCTGCAGCTTGGTGGACGAGACTGCTGTGAGCCTAGAGAGGCTCTTGGTACAGGGTGTCCCGCAGCTCTTCTCAGAGTTTCCTCCTGTTCTGGTATGTCCTGCCCTGAAAGGTAGGACAGGGAAGCCTTTCAGGACATTGCTGCGTGCAGGGAAGGCGCTGTGTTTCCTGGAGGGAGGAAAACATCTTCCTGTCCTTTATGGCATTATCGACATTCCCCAGAGCAGGGCAGGGGTTGCCTGGTCATACAAACTGCGAGCAGAGCCTTGCCAAAGTGAGCCCTTTACTAGGCAATATCTGGGCTGTGAGAGGGGCATCTTCTCCTAGGGCAAAAACCTTTCTGAGTAAAAGCAGGAGGGAAATTTGGACTAGATGGGTTGCTGTTGAGCAGCAGAGGGAGCGCAGCTAATACCCTGCCTGCTCTTGGACTGAGTCACAGCAGCTGCAGCAGCCCAGGGGCGCGTGGCAGGGGGGTGTCACCCTGGGCACCTGCTTTCCTGGTAGGACTTGTTCTTTTGCACTGTGACTTTGCTGCTTCCTATTGTGCAGATACCTCCTTCCTGGAGTTCCTCCTTCTCGTGAGGAACACTAGGATCACCATTCCCAGGATCTTGTTGCTCAGGATTCCAATGACTAACCACAGGATGATCTGCAACCTAGCGAGCAAGCAAGCAAACAAGTGATTAAATGAATGAAACACATGGGATAAAAAAGGGAAGCAGAACTGGCCTGGCGAGCTGGAGGGTTTCCACAATAAGGGTAAGGATCTCAGAGGAGCTGAGATTTTTTGTTGTGCGCAAGGAGGATCCTTCTGGAGTTGATAATCAAGGCGAGATTCCCAGTGAATTCAAGAAGGAACATAAATCTGTCCCAAGCATCATTGTACCAATGCCAGTTTAGCCGTATCAAAGCTTTATTGCTCTCCCAACCATGGGGAGTTTGTATAGTGGAGCTCGCTCTTGAAGTATAGAAATCCCCATATAGAAAACTGCTACAAGAAGCGTATTTAACATCCCATTTATATCAGTGAAGAGGACAGAGAATGGGAATGGGTCTCTGAAAATGATCTAGGCATCCCCAAATTTCAGAAGCCTAGGTTCCTGCTAAGAATCCAGAGGTTTTGCTTGGCAGAAGAGAGGACGATCCCTGGCAAAACGTGCCCTCTTCTACCCGCCTGCTCAGCCTGGCCTGTGCCCTTTGCGTGACACCAAGGGACAACTCACCTGTCCCACTGCAGCCCTTCTGCCTCACTGGGGGTTGTTGTTTCCGAGGAGTTAAAGGAAATATTTGCATAAGCAGGAGGAACGGTGTTTGGTACTTCACCTGCAAATAAAGCACATGCAGAGGAGGGACTGACCTTTGTTGGCAGCAGGAGACAAAGCAGAATCGTCTGGACACCAAGTTCAGCTGCTGAGGTGGCATGGGAACTGTGCAGAGTACAGAGAGGAGGCAGCAGTGGGGCAACAAGCCTGGGAAGTGAATTCTGCTGCAAAGGAAAGGAGGAGAAATTAGTTTCTGCTATTAAAAAAAAAAACAAAAAAAAAACTCACTTGGCAAAACAAGCAGCTGGATTTCTATTATTCGGAAGAGATGCAGGTTATAGTAAATGGCACACCAGTACTTCCCAGTGTCTGGTACCGCGACTTTCTCCATGGTGATGTTGAGAAGTCCCCTCTGGGTGTCATCCTTTAGGCTGTATCTTCCTTTCTGAGCTTTATTGATATCCTGATGGTTTGTATTTTCGGTACTTACCAAGACAACACAGTCTTTCCCAGTTGTCTTTTTGCACCAGGCTTTCTGTACAGCCCTGTAATCTTGTGAGTTATATGGGCATACAGCAGAGAAAGTCTGCATCTCCTTCCTTACATGTTCTTGAGTCTCTGGAAAAAGTCAAAACTGGTCAGTGAGATCCAACTAACAAGCCCTATTACATCAGTTTCCCATAACTGGAATAGGTACCATATTATAATCCACTTCACACTCATTTCAGCTGCAAGGCTGGGTTAAATTGAACTGGGGTGCTGAGTTTAAAAAAAAAAAATACTGTCTTCTGAGAAAAGATAATATAATCATCTCCCGAAACGAAGCAAAGGTTGTTGTAACAGAAGTATTAGTACTCTTTGGTCTGAATTATTAAGCTGCGTTGAAACTAAGAGAAGAACAACCAAGACAAAGATGAGGAGCACATATGTGCAATGAATGACTAAAATAACTTTCTGTTCTGGAAAAGAAGTGACATAGGAGTGATGTAGGAGAAGTCAGTAAAGTTAGGAATAGCAGGGAGAGGGAGAACAGGAACAGCAATTCACAGTCTGTTCTAAGGAGGAGAGTAGCAGCTGAGAGACAAGGAAAAGGGGAAGTTCTCCAGGAAAGCGTGAGGTGGGGAGCTCCCTGCTGGGGAGTGATTGCAAACCAGAAGCTTTCATGTGTTAGCGGAATCAGTGGGTGACTTACAGAGGGAAAAAATAGCCACTGCTATTATCACAGAAATACTCCTCACTAATTAGCTGCTTTGGCCAATGTTGGAGGCAAGATACTGGGCTATATGGACCTTTGGCGTGATCATCTGTGAGTATTTTTATGATTCATCTGTAACCTGGGAGAAGGAACTCTGAGAAAGGTAAAAAAGGCAAGCAGAGAAAATAGAGCAGGTATTAAGAAAAAAGAAAAGCACATTTTTTATTCGTAGAGAGGTACTCACTCTTGGAAACAGACAGATTAATCTGCATTATTCGGGAGAAATGTGAACCTGCATAGAGGGCACACCAGTATACTCCAGAGTCTTCAGCTTGCAGCTTCTGCATTGCGACGGTGACCAGCCCCTTCTGGGTGTTATCAGAGATCGTACTTTTCCAAAAATGAACCTTGTTTTGATATGCTGATAAGTGGTAGTAGGTATTGACCAACAAGTCACACTTGTCTTCCTCTTTTCTTTGGCACCAGGCTTTCTTCACATTGCTGTAGTTCTGGACATTATAGGGATACGTGATGGAAAGACTTTGCAGCTCTGTAGCAGAGTGGTTTTGGACCACTGCAAAACATAGGACGACAAGTATTAATTCTGGCTAAGAGCTACAATGACATACATCGTTGCCAGGGTCTTGCCAGGTGAAAGCCCGTTTCCGACTTCAGCTGCAGAGATTGATTTCACTGTGATCTCAGCTTGGCATAACTCACATGTCACCTGCTCTCCCTTAAAAACTTTTTTTTTTTTTCCCCAGAGTATCCAAGTTCTGACAGGAAGAAGCTGCTGGATTTAGATGCAGTAGCAGTTTTAAGACATTGGCCCTCCAACTCTGTCCTCTTGTTCCCACCACCACAGCAGCGCTGAGACAGACACACCAGTAGTGTGAGTGTCACATGTGGGGGACCTCAGTCCAATATCAAACGCAGCAGAGCAAAACGTCTGGTACGGGGAAGTTGCTCAGTTTTCAGTGCAGCTTGTGGAAGAATCCAACAAGCTGAGAGCTACTAAGCAAATTCGAGGACTGCCTCATCTTAGTTGGCAGTGTTGGGGAACAAAAATCTCTAGCAAAAATATTTAATGAACATAAAATCGAAGTAAGTCTTAAAATAACTTGTCCTTTCTTCATGGGAAAAAAAAGAGGACTGATGTAGCAAAGTCTAACAGCAGCTGGGTTGAGTTTCTGGGCTGAGGGATGCATGAGCTAGTGACAAGGAGACAAAGGTTTAGGGAAAAGGGTGTCTGGAGGGAACCAGTTTGGGTGCAAGAAGGGCAGGAGAGTGGAGGAAGGAATGAGTCTTATCACGACAAGACTTGAGTTCAAATGCAAAGGAGTGTCCTTACCTTTGAAAACATTCAGTGTGATTTTTTTCATCAGAAGCAGGGTGTCAGGGTTAGAAGATCGCATGCACATATACTGTCCTGAGTCCTGCTCCTTGAGGTCCTCAACAGTGACAGTTATAACTCCCGCGGTGGTGTTATCTTCTATCCTGAATTTTCCTGTGGTTACCTTGTGTATATACCTGCCTGCTTGTTCTTGAGTAGTTTGGGCCAGTGGCTGGCATTTTCCTTCTATGAGTTTGCAGAAGATTTTGGAGTCGTGCGTGTGAAGCTGTGCCTTGTAATGGCACTGGAAGGAGAGAGCCTCTCCCTCCAGTCTGTTCTCCTCAGGATCACTCATCTGGGCTTGGAGTCCTGGAAAATGCCAAAGCTAAGCGGTGGGAGAGGAACTGGAAGCAGGTAAGTGCTCACTCCTGTGAGTCTCATGGACAGCCCCGAAACCAGAAGGGGTAGGGAAAGGTTGGGTCAGACCAACCCTGCCTTTCTTCAGTGCCTGCCCTGAACTCCTCCTCCTAGCAAAAACATTCAGAAAATTCCTCTCCCAGTGCTGGAATATGATCATGTGCAAAACCTTAGAAAAATGCTGGAGAAATATTGTACCTGACTCTTCTTGCCTCTTGGACCCCCTTCTCTTACCTGAGTAATGGAAGAGCAGAAGCAGGAGCAGTCCCAGCTCCATGTGTGTCCAGGGGCTCAGAGAAAGGGCTGTGTCGAAGGCAGGATGCAGAGTTAGTGTCTCCGCTCTGTATCCCCCTGCCTCACACTGGCACTGCAGGAGGAAGTGGCAGAGCTAGTGGCTACCACTTGGCTCAGCACAGGAATCCTTCCTGCTTCTTTAGAGCCAAATCAGTGCTCATGTAATTTGATTGTCCTTATCAGTAGAGCTGGGCTAATTCAGAGGACTCAAAGGCAGAAGATAGAGTGCAGGGGGAAGTGGGTTGCTTCTCCTTTTTGCATCAGCAGAAGCCCCACTTCACTGTCCTGCCACATTTCTGGTGCAGTCCCTAAAGACCCCTAAAGAGTGAGACAGTTTTACACGGACACTAGCAAAATCATTAACATCAGTTAGCTCTTGACCTCAGAAAACAGCAAAAAGTTTCAGTGTGGAGAAGCACATGAACACCCCTGTGGCTCCAGCTAAGCCTTGATGCTTCTCAGGCCTGAATCCAACCGCAGCAGAGATGAGGGAAGGAAAGATGTGGGTGGCGCAGTATTTGTGCACACACAAGCAGGCAGTGGCTCTTACCTGTCTCGTCTCTGGGCTTTCTTTGCCTAACTTTCACTCTCTTCCTTGCAAGGACCCTGTCCGTCTTCCCACTTTCCTCTCCAGACACGTCCCCTTGTGCTTGCCAAGCTGCAGAGGAATCTGCAGCGCTTGGCGGGTTCCTTCCCCCGCCCCTTCCCTGCCCCTCAGGCCAGCGGCAGGAGAACCTGCTGCACTCCTGGCCCTGGGGACGAGCTCCCAGGGCCATGCGCGGCCACCCCCACCGGCCTCGCTCCACCAGGGCGCTGCAGAGAGGCTCTACAGAGCCCGGCCTGCAAAGAGTTCCCAACAATAATAATTAAGCAGCTTATTAACAATGCATTCTGGCTAATCATTTTGTATTAGATATCTCTGTGTTGTCTTTTCCCCAAATCCCTCTCTCATCAAGCACTTGATGCTCAATACCAAGCAGAGGGAGAGCCCTGGTTCTCTTACGAAGAATCCCATGAGTCTGCAATTGCTGCAGTTTCTCCAAGTGGTTGCCCTCCAAGTGAGCCCGAAGCTGTGCTGCATCACAGCGCCCCATCCTTCCTAGCACATCCGTGTTTGCGGGAGGTCCTGTCTCTGGGGAGATGAGCTTTTGGAACAGGAGATGTCTCTAACGGACCTAGTCTGGTAGAAGAAGGTCTTTGGCTTCCAGATTGCCTGCAAGTTGTTCACTGAGTTGTAAAGTTTGTCCTCTTGCTGTATCGCAGGCAGAGAATCACTGTGGATTTTAATTATAGCATCATAGAAAATAGGATGAGGGTGATCCCAGGAGGTCACTTCATCTGGCCCAGTGATACCAGCTAGTATGCCTGTGCCGTGTCTAAAGATAACTGTTTAACTAGTTCAGGTTGCCCTGTTCTGCAGGTGAGGTGATGCGGTGCTGCGCTGTTCCTACCTTCAGAATCCTTTTCCTATCATCCAAGTCTCCCTGCTATTTAAATTACTCATTCCCTCTTGTATCCACAGGGAATAGATTATTCCCTTTCTCTTGCTCTGTATGCAAAGACTCCTACCATGTGGTCCCTCGGTCTTTCTCTTCCAGAATAACCATCCCCAATTCTTTTTCCCCCAACCTGTGTTTCTGGCACCTTGGATCACTTGATCTTTCTCTAAAGTCTCTCATAATCCACCTCTTTTCTGGGAGCCCTCCAAGCGCCCTGAAGTTTCTTTTCAGGTTGTCATTCGATCAAGGACACAATCATACACTTCTCTGTTGCCTTCTACAGAAATTCTCACTTCCTGTAGATGTACTCGCGTTGTCATGAAACCCGCAGAAACCTCCTCGGTTTGAGTATTCTGGGGCTTGTCAGTGGCCTTACAGCGAATTCCCTCTCTCACCTCGCTGTTTACCTGACCCGTCTTTAGGTCCTTGCGGTTCCTTTGGGCTGTCACAGGGTGACCTGGAGAGGGGAGGGGGCCCGCGTGTCCCCAGCGCCCCGGGGCCTGCGCTGTCCTGGCAGGGCCGGGAGCGCAGACACCCTTGCGCGGGAGGAGGGAAGGGCTTTGGGGACGAGGCCGCTAGAGGGCGGAGGATGATCAGGAATGGGGGCAGCAGGATGACCAGGAATGGGGGCAGCAGGAAGATCAGGGATGGGGGCAGCAGGATGACCAGAAATGGGGGCAGCAGGATGACCACGAATGGGGGTGGCAGGAGGGGGCTTTGTGCCCGCGGTGGCTCTGGTGGCCAGCCCAGTCCCTGCTCGCAGGCTGCTGCCGTGCCCAGGAAATGCCACCCCTGCCGTTTACCTTGAAACATCCCTCAGCTTTTGCAGAAGTGGCAAAAAGTGCTGATGAAGGAGCAGTCTGTGCAAATGCCGGGGTCTGAGCCCCGCACATGGGAGGGGAGTTGTTCCTGGCAGAGGGGCCGCGGGGCCCACACGGGGCCCTCTGCAGCGACGGACCCGTTGCGGGATCGCTTGAGTGCCCTCCCGCTGCCAGGTGGCTGCCATGGCAGTGCCTCGGGATCCGGGCCGCGGCCTGGCACGGCGCGCATCCCTGCGCTGAGCTTCCCCTTGCTTCCCAGCAGGCAGGTGCCTCGTCGGCCTGTCCTGGGAGTGCGGCAGAGCTTGGGGCGCCTGTCCCTGCAGGGTGCGCAAAGAGGATGCTGGGGTGAACACACAGCCCAGGAGCCGGTCCCTAAAGCGGGAGCGGTCCCAAGGCACCCGGGGTGCCAGGGACCTGCCTGGCCTTTCCTGCAGACAAAGCGACCAGTTGTTGCTTCAGCGAGATACAAAGCAGGGTGTCTGTCCGCCCCGCATGGCAGGATGCAAAGCAGCAGGAGTGGGCACTGAACAACCCTAGGGAGGGGACACCGGGCTGGGGGCAGGACGGCGGCCCGTGGTGGACGGGGTGCGGGGGGGTGCCTGGACAAGCGGTGGTTCAGGAGCAGGGGCTGCTGGGCACGGGCAGCTCTGCCAGCAGCCGTCGGCTCCGCTCCGCTCCGCTGCGGAGCAGAGGAGGCCCCACAGCAGCAGCTTAGCGAGGGGCCTGCTGTTTGGTCTGTTCCACATCAATGGGGCGTCCAGCTGTGGCTGGGGATGAAAGCGAGCGAGCGCGAGAGGATTAAAGGCTCCCAGGGTCTCCTCTAACCCGCCTAAGACTCGCTGAGAGGGCAGCGTGCAGCTTCGGGAAGGCCTCTTCATATGGAAAATATTATGGGAGGGAGAGAAAGGGAAGGGGGAAGGGAAGGGAGCGGAGGGAGGCTTCTGTCCGCGGAGCGCGGCAGGGACTGCGCACGGGAAGCGGCTGGGGACAGGCGCTGAGCACAGCAGGGCACAGGAGCCATGAGCTGGGGAGGCTGGCGAGCAAAGTGCGGAGGGGTGGCAGCAAGGAAAGCAAGGGGTGAAGGAAGAGGGGAGCCAGAGGAGGGGAAGCAGAGAAGCTGAGCGGGAGGAGAGGTTGGCAAAAGAGAGGAGCAAGGAGAAGAATGGACAAGGAGGTGGTGAAAGGAGGAATGAGGGTCATGGCGGAGAGCGGGAGGTGGTGAAAGGAGGGCTGGCTGCTCCAGGCTGCGATGAAGCGGGTCGCCAGGTGGAAGCGCCCCGCGCGCAGCCCTCCTAGCCCCTTCCCTACCCCGCCAGGCTTCTCCCAGGAATGCCTCTGATGGGGAACAAATTGCTAACAGAAGTGAGACATTTTGCACCGAACGTGAGCAAGTTTCCAGTGAAAGGTTTCCTGTCAGCGGGTCGGGGCTGGAGGGTGTGGAGCCTTTTGCCGGCTCCGGCAGAATAATCCTGCAAGTTACCGGGAAGCTCTGGGTGTAGCGCAGGATGAAGGACCTGAGGCTGGGCTTTCCTGCCTTCCGTTTTGGCTGCAGCCCGTAGGCTGCTTCCATTCACCGATACTTTCTGCTTTGCCCGTGTGTGGCTCTCGGTCTCGTCAGACCCTCTGTGCTCCCTCCGGCCGCCCCCTCTGGGGAGATCTCCTGAGAATCCGTAGCCTTCCTCCCTGCTTCCCTCCTTGATTTATACCGTTGAGCTGCATGACCTTCCCTGACCTCCTTTTCATGACAGTGTGAGCACACACATCAGCACTCTGAGCAGCAGAGACCCTCCCTCCTGTGCAGCGCGACGCTCTGCGTGGCAAGGACACTAACTCGCCCCTTGGCACGTGGGGTGGCCACGGTGGGAGCTCCCACTGTCGTGTCCTGCACACGGGAGTCCGGAGGCGTTGGAGATGCCGGCCAGAAAATGCCAGGCTATTTATCCTTGCACATATGGACAGTGTTTAGCCAAGCTGGCAAGCATGCACAAGTAGGGTGCTGGAAAATAGTTGTGTGTATTTTTTTTCTGTGTATAGATATTGGGAACTTTTCCTCCTTCTATCATCCCCAGGAGTCCGGGAACGTATATGGTGTCTCCCTGGGACAAATGCACGCTAACAGTGTCTCTCTTTTTTATCTAGGTTGCTGTGCTCTTGGGCATCACTGCAGTAGCTGAAATCCTGCAAGGTGGACCAGGCAGGATAAAATGCAGAGCTGGGAGACGTGCAAGGAGCCCTCGGAATGGACACATTCACAAGGTGAGTGGAATTGGAGGAGTGACAGGCACAAACACGTGGTGTCCTATGACTCCTGATGGGTTGAGTGGAGTTTAACAGGAGAGAGAAGAGAGCACTTCTCCCTCCTCCCTAAAACACACATATTCTCTGAGCGTCTGCTCCCGATTCTCACGAAGTTTGGACGAAGTTCCTAAGTAGAACAGCAGCAACTAACTCAAAGATACTCTGGGGTTTTAGAAGAGCAAATCAGCTACCAGCTGTCTGCTCTGCCCCAGCTGCATACCCCTCTGACAGTCCAGAGCTGAGTGTTTTCCACTCATTTTTAAATGGTTGGCAAAGGAGCTTTACCCCTTCCCCTAACCCAGCTGCACATAAATCCTTTGTCCCCTAGCATGGAAATCTGCCTTCCTGTCCCTCCCTTCTCTGCCTTCCTGGGAAGTCAGTGTGGATACGGTGCTGCCGGCTTGCCTGTCTGAGCTGCTTAGTGAAGAATAATAAACAAACTCCTAAATGGAAGGATATTCTTTAAACCTGCCTTGTGCTGCCTGCCAGGGAATGCAGGCAGCAGAGCCCACCTCCTGTCCCCTGCAGCCCCAGCCCTCCTGAAACCTGATCCGCTTTGCTTGGGAGCTGCCCCATGGCCTCTGTGTGCACCTTCCCCCCTGACCCTGTCTGGATTGTGCTGTCCTTTCCGTGACACACGCGCGCAGCACACGTGCTCCTCGCTCACGTGCCGCGGAGGCGCTCGTGGGGCCGCTCCGGACCCGTGCTCGGGCCGGGCAGGGACGCTGGCTGCCCGCGGGTGGGCACGCAGGGAGGTCGTACACATGTCCGCAAACACCCTTCCGCACGCGCACCCACCAGCACGCCTTCAAAAACACAGGGAAGCGGCAGGCTCAAGTCAGGGCACGATGGCAGAGCACGTCTCCTAGGAAGCACACAGAGGAAGCAGGCCGCCGTGCGCCCTCGTTTCTCCTGAGCTCGCCTCCTGGTGTGGATGTGCTCTGTCTTGCCTCTGTCACCGCTTTTCTGGCTTCCCTTTCATATCTGTGCACTCTCCCCTCGCTCCTGCACATCCTGGCCCCACGTATATCCCTGTTGCTCCATTCCCATCCTCTGGTGGTTACCTCTCCTACAGCCCTAGCAGGACCCATTGGAAACACAGGCTTCCCCATGCGTGTGTTTGGCTTTCATGCACCCGCTGCCCCTTACAGCTTCTCAGACACTGCCGTGCCCCTTTCCTGCCTCTCCATGTTGCTCCATGTCTCTTAGGCAGCCAGCCATCTTCTCCCACCTTCTCCTGCTTGTTCCCCTCCTTTCCCAGCACTTGCATCTCCCAACTTTCCCCCCGTGCGGCTCCTTTTCCGCTGCTGGCACTCGCATTTGGCAGGAAGAGGGTGGCAGCTGGAGGCTGAGCAGTCCCTGGGACCCCCCAGCCCTGCCACACATTTCAACCCACTTCTCATTTTTCTCTTCTTTTTTAATTTGTTGGTTTTAGCTCTCCTCCCCAGAGCCTGCAAAAGGGAACTCAGCTCCTTGCCTCATCTCTCTCTTTTTAGCCTGAGAGAAAGGGAAAAACCCGTTTTGCTCTTTCCACAGCTCCAATTCCCCTTCCACCCCCACAGCCTCCCACCTCCCTTCCCAGCCCTGGAACCTTTTCCTGATAGTGTTGCTGTAGCTGTTCAATTAAACAAGCAATTACAAAATCAATCAAACCGAAATGTGTGCTGCGCGCTGAGGGGGGACTCGCTGCGGCAGGGGGATGTCGCCTTAGCCCGCCCAGCCCGAAGGCAGCTCGGCTCGCAGTTCAGCTCAAACCGTCTCGTGGTCAGTGCTGAGAACCGCTCCGAGGGCCGGCCCCTGCTTCCCGTCACCTCCAGCTCTCCCCTGTCCCCGGGCACATCCTGCCGTCGCTGGTAGTGGTACTTGGCTGCCAACCTGGCTAGGGCCTGGCCTGCAGTTTGAATTGGCCCGTCAAGGGTTGCCAGTTGGCAAAGGGCATGAGGGGTGTTCACACGCGGGTAGTTTATGCAGCAGTTAGGAAGGAAGGAGAGCGATGAGGACAGAGTGGTGCAAGCAGAGCTGGGTCCTGCTGTGTGGTTTCCCGGGGTAGCCCCTGCTGGTTCGCTCTCCCCTGGTGTGCGTGTGTTGCTGCTCCTGCTGCACAGTTACCACTTGCCCTATCAGTGTGTGTCACGGCTCTTTGCCACTCTCTGCTGTTTGCTCAGCAGGTGACAGTCGCCCCGTCTTGCTCCCCACTGCTTGCATCTCCTCAGCGTTACACCCATGATTTTCACTGCAGGAATTCCCTTTTGGCACCTGCAGCCCCTGCTGTGCTGTCAGAAACAAAAGACTAGCCTGTGCCTGAGGCAAAGGCTCAGATCCTTCCAAAGTGATCCCAAATGAGGGAAGGTGAGCTGGAGAACATGTGGTGTCGGGGGGAATGTGCAAAGCACGAGTGCTTTGGTCATGCCTGGGCAGAAGCAGGGCAGCCTTTCCAGGGCGTGAGGGAGCGAGTTTCAGTGTGCGCCAGTGTGCACCAGTGTGCACCAGTGTGCAGGGTTTACCACAGACACGCAGGTCCCACTGGCAGTTGTGTAAGGGCAATGGTGTCTCCATATCATGTCTCGAAATGCTGAGGCAACTGGGAGAGAATTTGGGACCAGGGAGCTCAATGGAAAAGGTAAGGAAAGCTTTGCTGTCGTCTTAGGAGCAGCATGCATAAGAGGAACATTTTCTGGAAACCCTTTTGCCCTACAACAATCCATCTGAATGGCACACCCTTGGCTTGCCAGTGGGGCTTGGTCCTGCTCTTGGAGAAGGACTTTCCTCCAGATTGAAGGGAAGCAGTGTTGGAGCTCTTTAATGAGGAGTTCTTATCCCAGACTTGACCCTGATTTTGCACAGTCAGAAGAGCATCATCCCAAAGGCTTATCATTCCTTTAAGAACAGAAATCTGGCAAGTTTCCTAGGGCAGGAGTCCAGTTTGGCTTTAATTTTTAGTGAGTAATACTTGAAGCTTGGTCACCCGGCAGGTCCAATGGAAACGCAGGGTAGTCTTGACACGCTTTCTAATGCAGGTTCCTGCCGCAACGCAGGACGTATGCACATCTCAAAATCAGTTGGCAAAGATGCCCCTCGCCCTCATCATTTTAGTCTGGTTAGGCCCTGATTTTCAGATTTCGAATGTATATCAAAGCGTTGAACATAAGCACAAATGCACACAGGCTGCTTTACCCCGGGTCCTCGGTCCTCTGTCTGATGGTGATGTTTGAGTTGCGGTTGCAAAGCTCCTCTATTTCCCCCACCACCTGGAAGTGACAGAGGGAAGAGGACTGAAAAAGGGGAGAATTTGGCAGGGGAGCAGTAGGGAGGAGGTTGATTTTATGCCACTTGTCTCAGTGGTGCCTTGTTATCTTAAATTCTACTGATACCATTTAGGGTGTATTTATTGGCTATGCCAAGGGTGCCTGGAGTCTGAGGCCCTAGTGTTTGCATAAATCTAAATAAATAAGAGTATGTTTAAAAGCGTTTAAAATTCTATGGCTTCAGCCCAACTGCAGAGCCCTCGTGCGGGGTCCACAATTGATGCTTCCGTCTGGGTGCTGTGATTTCGGGAGTCTCAGGTCCCAGGGAACTCTGCACCAGCTGCCTGAGTGATCTCAGGGAAGTCACTTCCCTGCTCGTCCCCAATTCCCTCCATCATCTGTAAAACAAGGATAAGGACAGCAGTGTCTTTTATTAAAGCCCTTTAAGACCCGTGAATTAGCAGCGATAAAAGAAAAAGTGTTTCCGTCCACAGACTGCTCAGGGGTGTCTGTTCCTTCTTGCAACGCATCTGAGATTGGAGGGTAAGACAGGTTGCTGCCCAGTTCTCGCTCTTGTGGTTAGAAGGAAGAGATCCAGACTCCAAAGCCCATTCTCATTTTTCCTTAGTGGAGCCCAGTCCCAGGCATCCTGGAGAGGATGGGCTCAAAGAAGCTCATTTTGGGCAAAGACTCATCACTTTGCAGTGCTTTCATACCAAAATTACAAATCTCTCTCCCGCAGCTCCAGCTTTCCCTTGGCTCTCCATTCAAGGCAGATTCAAGCAATCCCATCTGGGAGCTTTAGAAGAATCGGCTTGGCCTGTGCCCCTGCCAGGCTTGAGGCGAGGCCTTTAGTCCAGCCCTGTGTGGGAAGGAGAAGGCTACAATTTGCTGATGAGGATGGACAAACCCACGAGGCTCCTTGCAGGATGAACCCCCAGCAGCCACACGAAGGCTGCAAAGAAGCTGCCTTTGCTGGCAGTGAAATGAGGAAGAGGGGAATTTGGCCCCTGCTCCGGGGAAGGCATCGCTTGCTCTAAGGGATGAGCACTGGGCTTGCACAGGCAAGCGGGGGCACCAGCCAGGGGTTTGTCATCTATATTAGGTAAAAACAACAAAAAAAGGGAATTGTTTATTTGTGGCTCCTTGGAAACATGCCTTAAGAAATTGCTTCTTTTGTTTGGCTACTTGAGGAAAATAGTTTCCCCTTCTTCTTCTGCTATTTTGAAATGCTAAAAAAAGCAAAGCTTTGAAGGGCCTAAGAATAAGGAGATGGAGGACGGAGTGTCAGCAGCAGCCTCTGTGCCCTCCCGCACGGCTCAGCACTCGCCTGGCTCTTTGGCTCTTCCCGACACTCCGCTCCACCTTCTTGTAAATTCTGACAATGAAAACACTAGATAAATGTCCTCGAAGTTTCTCTTTCCATTGAAAAAAGGGGATTTATTCTCTCTTTTTTTAATCAGAATTAACGTGATTCTAATGTGTTTCCTTTTGATCTTCAGGGGATTTTTACAGTGATGTTCCCTAATTTTGAAATGATTTTTCTTTTTGTTTTAATTGTTTTAAAAAGCTTTAGTGAAGGGAAAAAAAAATCCTATTTCTTTGGCACATCTTTAACCTTTAAGTACCTCCAGAAAAAAATATTTAAAATATATTATACATTTTTAAACAGGGTGCTTTTGACAGGTCAGTTTCAAACCTCTCTCTTTTCTTGTGCTGTGTTGGAATAAGACAATTTTGCAGCTTGGATTTTTTTGACAGTTAAATTGCAATGTAGGCAGAGGGTGGAATAGGGATCCTGTCTCTTTAACTCTCTAACTAGACAAAGACTTTTCCCCTTTGAGAGCTGAGCCCGGGATCAGAACTGTCAGATGATCTCGTAGCACTTGGGAGAGTTTGCAAAGTCATAATTATATCTTTTAACCTGTCTTGCTCTTTGCAAAAGAAAGGTCCTATTATATTGAAATGAGATTATTAGCCATCAAATACTTTCTTTCTTGGGATTCTTCATCTTTAAAAAAATTCAAATACCTTAACTACTTCGCAATTGAATTTTTATAAGATTTACTTTTCACTAAATAAATGTTCAGTAGCAGCTATTTTTTTTAAGTATTTTTAAAAGGGTGTTTTCAATATGCAGATGCAGAAACATCAGCCTAAATGTCACCTGTATAATTAAAGGAAGGTGAAGTTTCAGAGCTCAATTCAGGTTTTTTCCTGGCTTAGTTGGTGAGCTTCACTATTCAAAAACCCTGTGTCTTTTGCTGATTCCAGTGCCAGAAAACATTATTTTTTCCTGAAACTCTGCCATTTTCAGCCTTCCACTTTCTCTCATTTTTGTGTCTTTTCCCCTTCCCTAAACATGAAAGAAATGAAAATGAAACCCCAAATAATTGGAGAGTTTAAAAAATCCACACAATTAAAATCACTGCACTGCAGTGTCAGTATGTGCTTTAGCAAAAGGTGACAACTGCATTGAAGTAATCAGGGTAAGAACAGAAAGATTAGTAAAATATGATATCAAATTCAAGGAAGAGCATTTTTAAACCAGCGCATCCGAGTATCAGTTGGCAAAATAGTTACACCCAGTCCTAAATTGAAACTTGAGATTAGTTCCAGGTTACTCAAAGCCTAAGTATTTTGCATGTGTATAATATGTAGCTGAATAAGGATTGAAATGAATGCAAAATAGTTGGAAAATGTGACTAATATGGGCCTGATTCAAAGACCATAGAAGTCAATTGAGGAGCCTTCCACTTGCTACAACAGCTTCGGATGAAGCTCCCCTTTGTTGCAAGTGATTGGTCATTTTAATCGAATGATTAGAGTGCTGTCATTTATAGCTCTATAATTCAGATTGTGTCAGCCTTCCCATTATAAACTCCCTTTCTTTTTGAGGGTGGGTTATGTCTTGGCCATAAAAATTCATTCTGAGATTAAATTTAGCATGTTCCAGTCTAACAAAGAAATCATTCCTTGCGCAGACAAAACTCTCCGTTACAGTCGCAGGAAGCCAGGAGGTCACAACTGGTTTCTGTTCTTTTTTGTTTGTTTGTTTGGATTTTTTTTTATTAGGTACATTTAAATTAGTTAAAAAAGAAAAAAAAAAAAAAAAAAAAAAAAAGGAAAAGCTTTCTCAAAGACACAGGGCCCAACCCTGCAAAATTCTCCGTCCCAGGGGGCCCTTTGCCGGGGAGTATTTTCAGGCAGTGGGGGCTGCTGCCAAGAGCAGAGCCTGCTGCGTAGCCAGCACTGCAGCCTGCTGCTTGCTTCGTGCCCACCTCCGGGAAGGGCTCGCTGCGTGCTGTCGAAGTGCACGTGCATTTTCTGTTCACTCTATACGTTTTTGTTTTATTCCAAATGCTAAATGCTGACATTTAATGCATATTTCCTTTACTTTCCTGAAAAGGTGTCTCAGTCATAACGAGTGCCTGCAGACTGATGGATCAGAACCTCCCTGATTTTATATAAGGCCCCAATTCCGAATGAGACCAATCTGGGGAAAGTTTGTTAATGAGAAACCCCAGAACAGGAAAGCATGAAAATTCACTGAGCTGCACTTCGTATAAACCTAAGCACCTGCTGAATGTTAAGCACAAATTTTCTCTATGTCCAGAATGCACCCGTTACTTTGGTATCGAAACACCTCCTTGTTTTACAAGCTTTTAATCCTCACATCCTTATTAAGAAACAAAGATTTTTTTTTCCTTGGTTTACAGGACAGATCCAGTGTCTACACGGAAACCCTTGTGCCGTAGCAGCAGACATTCTCTGTCAGCTCAGCTTGGGGTTCCCATCTCCACGACAAAGGTACAAACCCAGCTATCTCTAACTTCACAGCAGGAGCAAATGCTTCTGTATTTGGACTCATGTGTTTCTTTCCCAAGTGGATGAGTCAAGAGGAAGAGGTGGCAGATACTCTGGTAGTACCTCAACAAGCCGTCTATAATTGTACCTGTGTGCTAGAGAGCCAGACGGGTAAAGCTAGAAAGCCAATTCAACCTGTATAAACTGGCAATGTCCCTTTGACTTGCTGGAGCAGCTCCAGTTTACACCGCTGAGGATCTGGCTTGGAATTTCAAGGCTTTTCAGTCAGTATCATAAATATCTCTTCTTTTTCTTGGCAATGAAATAATGTATAGAGTAGTTCCAAAAAATTAGGAGAAGTTGTTGGCAGATGTGTCTATTAGTTTGAGCTGGAAACTTAGGGCTTTTTTGAGCGTTCTGCTCAGGCACTGGGTAGCATGGAGGCTTCCTAACGTCCACGGTAGCTTCACCTTTCACTGTACAATCATCTGAGTTTTCCCTAGAGGAAAGTACTTTGTTTCCCTTGGTTGGCTGCAGAGAGCCACACAAGAGCATTACAGGAGAGACTGTGGTAAAATATAACAAAAATGCTATTTAAAATATCCCCCTTGTCTCAGTATCCAGCAGCCCTGGCGGGAGTGCAGAAGTCCTGTGAAGTCAGTGCCTTTGCTCCACGTTTTGGCACTGAGGTGGTGTTTGGATGTGGACTGCATGGAGGAGACGATGTCTCACTTTGCATATTGCAGCCGTGAAAATCTGCCTTTCTCAAGGGCGAGGATTGCTGGGGGATGTGTCTGCCCTGTCTCCTGGCAGGAAGATTCCTGTGCAGGGCAGGAGGATTCTGCCCTTGGAAGCCCTGCAAATCAGGCCTGTCATTGCAATGAAGGAGATGGGGTTGGCGCCTCTGTGGGTGTGAGTGTAAACATCCACCTGGGTGTGCCAAGGAAAACGTGCCCTGGCTTTGTTGCTCCTGAGACCCAGCTCCACTTCAGCTCTCTCCCGAGTGATTATCGATGTACTTGCAGTTCCGGGAGGTGGAAATTGGCTTGTTTACTCTAATTTGGCAACAGTGAGCCCTGCAAGGCACTCGAGCACTTCCTTAAAGTCTACAGTTGCTGTTCAGCAACTTTGCAGAATAGGTCTGTGAAGAAATCGAGCACTTTTTTTTTTTGGACAAAAAATGTAAGTAGTTAATCAGTACAACTCATCTGAACTGTACCCTGCACATGTCTTCCTGCTGATCCTGCCATTGCCCTCACCAGCCCGTGCTCAAATTCACCAGTGCCAGGATAAATTAAGGCTATATAAATTCCTGCTTGGACCTGAAAATGCCTAGATTTTTTAGTTTGGGCCTGGGGCTCATTTAGGAAAAATGTCAAAGCCGCCGGCTCCGTTATTTTTGCCGAGTTAAAAATAACTTTGGGGACCCCACCTTAACTGAACAGGCTCTTTTGAAAACTGAGCCGTGTACAAATTCCCATGTGGTGCTTCTGTCTAGGTTTCTGGCAACCAGAAGCCAAGGTCATCAGAAGCTAGAAAACTATTACTCTGTGTTGTCACACCTCCTGATAGAAATCAATGGGTCTGTTGGAACACAGCAAGTAGCTGCTGCAGAGCATGGAAGGACTTGTTTTATTTCCAGTGGGACATCCCTAAGCTTCCACAATCAGAGCCACAGAAAGAGTATCTCCCAGCGTTGATGTCTTCCCATCAGTGTAAAGCAGAAACAGTCCCCTGTGGGGGAGCTGCCTTCTGCGCTGTCCTTTTCTTCCAAGGATGGTGTGAACACGGCGCTCCTGGGAGCCTGGATAGCGCCTCGAGAACCATCTCCAGCCCCGGGGTTGTGTTCTGAAGGCAGTCGTGGTTGAGTTGATGTTTCCAGAGAGGATGATGCTTTTGCCCTCCAAACCCTTCCTCTGGCGAGGGGACTGCAGTAGGTTGCAGTTCTGAATACGTGTTTGCCGTCCGTGATGATCTAGAGGAGGCTGCTAGTGGGCCGCCAGCTACCTGACGGTTTTGCGTGTGTGCCCGTAGCTGCCTCATCCTTGCTTCCTGCCGTGCTGGTGACATTCCATGCACTGGAATGTCATTGCAAGCAGCAGAGAGCAGTGCAGAAGGTGTTTCTCTTGCAAGGGAGGCCTTTCAGGCCTGTAAGAACTTCCCAGGCTTTATAAAGTGGGGCATTTCTCCTCAAGGTGTTTCACGTTTCCTTCTAGGCAGGACGGTCCTATCACTCACAGATACCCAGCACTTTTGAGGTTTGGTGGGTAGTTGTTCATGAAACATTAGACTTTCCCATTTGGCGTCTCTCTCCCTTTTTTTCTTTTCTTTCTTCTTTCAGCTATTAAATATAGAAATTTGAGGAAAATTAGAAAAAGAAAGTACTGTCCTAACTTTCGTTAAAGGCAAAGAAATCATTTTGCAGCTCGCAGGGCTTGGTCGCAGCCCCAGCAGGGTTTTACGAGCTGAAGCAGTCAGCCCTCAGGAGGTTCTGGAGAGGAGAAGGGAGCCCCCGAAGCCGGGGCCGCGTTTCCACGCGGTGCAGAGCAGGCGTCGGAGCGGGTGGGAGCTGAGCCCGGCCTGGGCTGCAGGACCCCGGTCTGTGGCAAACCCCTTACATCGGCGTCAGGGACTGACTCCTGCACCTCTGCATGGTGACCATTCCTGGGGACCAAATACATCTTGATTTCGTACTTTGGTTTTACAAACCCTGCACAGTAATCACCTCTTAATTCACCCTCCCACCCTCCCTCTTCTTTTCTCTTTCTGCTGAGGAGCAGCAGACGGGAGATTTCATGTGCCATAAATATTTAGATTGTGCCTGTGTGTTTATAACACTTGCCGAGAGTGTAACTAGAGCAGCTCGCGCTCAGCAGCAACACCTGATGCTAAGGAAAGTTTCCATCACCTCATACGGCGCAGGCGGCCGTGCGCCACGAGCAGATCCCGCAGCAGGGAGCAGCAGCCGCGTTGTCCCTGCGCCTCCCGCCCTGCCGCGTTGGGAAGAACAACGACAGCAGCAGGCGCGGCCGCCTGGCCCGCAGGGGCGGCCGGAGCCCCTGGAAGAGAGCCGGGCGCTGATGAAAGGGATGCTCTGTGGCGTTTCCCAGGGGTGCAGGGCACGTCCCTTGCGTGAGCGCAGGCCCGGGGTGCATAAATGTGTTTTTGCTAATGTTTCTTTAGGGGAAAGTATTTGTTTCGTTGTTTCTCTGTGTAGCCTCTATAGGACTTTCTAGGGAAGTGAAGCCAATAGTACTAGCTTTGGCTCTTTTATTTTTCCCCTGTCCTCTACTTTTTTCTCTCTTTTTCGGAATGGAAATAAATCTGTTTTCAGTCCCTTCCCTTCCTCCTATTCCATTTTACCTGCTGGGTTCCCTATTCTGTGCCTTCAGAAACAGCGCAGAAGCTCCTCAGAGACGAAGGATGGATTTTCCTTTGCGCGGGCAGTTTGACCTGAGGCTGTTATGAGCATTGCTCAAACTTTCTCCTGGAGCATTTAATACTTGCCATGCTGAGAGGCGAGACACGAGCAGTGATGGCTTGAAGGTGATGGCCACTTTGCTCCCGGTTGGGTTCTTTAAAGATTGCTGTGCAGCAACAGTGGCAAGTTTTGAATTTGGTGCGGTGAGAACTGGAATCAAGAAGGAAAATATATGAGCGAGGCAACCCTTCCTCTGCTTGTTTTAGAACTTGTGGATGGAAAGGAAACATAAACTCAATTTTATGTGGATTATAAGGTACCTATAAAGAGAGTCATATGAACTGAGACACTTGGCTCTGTTACTCTAATGATACCTATGGAACAATATGTGAAATCTATTACACTATTCTGGATATATGTGTCTGCATATATATATATATGTATATTTATATATATGTACAGAGAAAAGAGAGAGAGAGACGAAATATGGGGCCTTTATTTTTATTGGCTTCTGCAAAGAATAAATTACACAGTAAGGGCAAGGTTAAATTATTGTAAATGTCTGTATGAAAGACATCACTTAATTATTAACAGTCCGCTACAAATAAAAGGTACATATGCTAAAATGGCTTGACCTGCTGGGCTGTGGGTTGTGGGGCTTTTTGTTTAAAATCCTTGGTGAGGCCCACAGCTGCCTTGTTCTCTGTCAGGCAGGCTGGAAAAAGAGACAGGGCAAGATTGCCTTGCAGAATTGCTCTATCCTTCTCTCCCACATGTCAAGTGAATGCCTAGGGAGTGGGCAAGGGAAGGGTGGAGAAGGCCAGGCTGTCTGGAAGCAAACTGCTGAGAGCAGTGCAGGGCCTGCAAAGCCACCTGCACGGAGGGGCGAAGGAGGAATCTCCAACAAGCGACACGATCGTATTACTCACTGTGAATTAGGTGTTACAGTCCTTTCTCTTATGACTTATCCGCAGAGGATATGAGGTTCTTACAGCTCAGCTCTGCACCCATCCCAGGTAGGGACCAGCGGGGACCCCTTTGAGCAGCTGGTGAGCCCCATGTCCTGTGGTCTGGCGGTGTGCGTTGCCAGGCCTGGGAGCTGGCACTATATTCTGTTTGTGGAAGGAGAAGATGAGGTCTTGGCTTCACATGTCTCAGCGCCTGCTTTTACTGCTGGAGGCTCCTGAGCTGGCCACCAATTGCTCTGGGGACGTTGCTCCAGTTAAGGCAGCCTGACCAGAAGTGGAGGCCGAGGCTGCCGTGTCACCGTGTTGCCAAGCTGCTCCAAACACCCGCATTTCTCTCCCTCCTCCAGCAGCCCTCCTGCCTTCTCACCAAGCATTTGGCCAGTGCTGGGGTCAGTGGGATGGACTGCTTGGTTCAGCGGTGCTTGGCGCGTGGAGCAGCTCATGCTGGATGTGCATCGGCTGTGAAACTCTGTTTTGAATGTGTTAAAAGGCAACTTCTTGTCATTCGCATCCAGATGAGCAGAGCTTTGTTGGTTGGTTGGTTGACTGGTTGGCTTTGTGGCCCCCGGGGTCGTGTGCTTTACACTTAGGGAATCTGCTAAAGGTAACTCGAAAGAGCAAACCATTCCAGGGATGTGATTTTCAGAGGGAAACTTGGAAGCTTCAGCAACTTGGAAAAAAGAAAAAAAAAAAAAAAAAAAAAAGGTTAAACCTCCACCAGTCTATATGAATGAAAGAACTCAGTGGAAAGCTCTCCCTTTCACTCCCTTACAAAATGAAAAGTCCTTCTGGCAAGCTGAGAGACACCTCTGTGATTTTACAGGGAGCTGCAAGGCCAGCTGGGCTCCCTCGGAGCAGCTGGGCTGACCTCCTCCTTGCAGCAGGCCAGGGAATTCCGCGCGCCGGCCGTGCTGGAGCCGGGACACGGCTCCTAGCGAGAGGCAGCCGCTCTTGATTGAAGGACCTCGGCCGATGGGAGAACTTGCTGCTTCCCACCCTTGGTAACCTCTTCCAAAGGCTAGGTGTGCCAACACCACCATTTGCTAATATGGAAAAACAGAATGACTAAGAAAGTATTGAATCCGAGCTTGCTTGTGATGGATTTTAATGCAGTTTGGCACCTGAGGAGATGGGAAGAGGAGAAGAAGCCCAAGCCATGACTGGTCCCAACACCCATCTGTAAGTGCTCTGCCAAGCATCCCTGTAATTGCCTTTGGCACTTGAGTCAGCAAAGCCACCTCAACTATTATTGTACTATGTCTTTAGTGGGGCCTTTCCGTCTGCTGTATTCTCTGTCATTAAGAGAGGTTCCTAAAATATCCATCCCTTCTTCCATACTGCTCAGATTCCCATCAGGGGCTTCCTCTCTGCTTCCTGCTGTCTCTGTATCCACTTGACTCTGAACGTGCTCAGCAGGAAGGTGCACGAAGGCTGCTCAGCATGTGCTGGATGGATTTGTTCTTACCCTTGTTGAGGCCGTGGTCTGTGTGGAAGGTATGGAAGAAACTGCTCCAGGAAATTTGAATTTTGGTGCACCTCATCACACCAGCCTTCATTTCTGCATGACGGTTTGGAAATGCAAGCCTTGAGTGACTGGGGAAGTTCTGAGTGTAGGTGAAGACTAGTTGGGTGGAATTAGTGCCAGGTAAATTCTGTGTTCTACATTCCTCACTAGTTCCTCTCTATTTTGTCTCCTTGAGAGGTTGATCTTTTCTCATAAAGCCTTTGATGACAGTGGGAGCAAGAAAACACTTCACCCACTGCTTCTTTTTGTTTTGGTCACGTGTGAAAGACGAGCAGAGCTCTGGCACTCCAGTTGCAGACAGGAGTAGAATTTCTCCCTGAGAAAACGTGACTCCACAGGAGGTATGTCTTAAAACAAGGGGAAGAGTGTGCGGTGACCACGCAAGCCAACAGTAGCACAGTCTGCTACAGACCCCATGGGCTGCTGAGAATCTCCGTCACTCCCATCTTCGGCACGGGTTTGGCGCGTCTCCAGAGGACACTGGCAGCTGTTCAGGGCCTCGCAAGGTGCTGAGCACACTGCCGTGGCCGTTGTCTCCAACGTGAGCGTGTGCAGGGATGGATTCCGGCGCTCGGGAGCGGGGTTCGCCCGGGCTCGTGCGTGTCGTGGCTGGCTGGTGCTGGGAAGGCGGCGCGCGCTGCGCTGGGGTCTTAGCTCGTGTATGAGCTGCAGCTGTGTCATCAAACGCGGTAGCTCATTGCTGCTGCTTATGGCTGCCACATGTAGCCGCGGTGTTGGACAGCTGCAGGTAAAGCCTCTCTCACTATAGGCGCAGGGAATGTTGATTGGATTCGTGCAGACGAGGCCCGGCGTGGTGAGAAGGCCCCTTGCGCTGTGGGCGCAGCAGAGGGCTGGGCAGCCGGGGAGTGGGAGACGAGGGGTTGTGCAGGGCAAGGGACAGTTTGAACTGTTGTCGTCCGGGGGTGATTTTTGTTCGGGCTTGCGACAAGGCGGGGAGGGCTGAACTGAGGGAGCTGGGACAGGAGCAGGATGCAGGGGAGCTTTTCCCAGGAGCAAGGAGCTTTTCCCCGAGCAAGAGTGCAGCGGGAAGCAGGGCTCGGTGCGGAGGGGAGGCACAGTGCGCCGCGCGCTCCGGGCACACGTATTCCCGAGTGTCCATCTCCCGCTTGGTCCTCAAAGGAGCTGGGACAGGGGGATAAAATGGCATGGTAGCAGCCAGTGGCTATAAAAGCTGGGGTCTAAATGAAAGGGAAAAAGTGACAAGGGGAAAAGCAAGGTCGGCCCCACCTTGCAGGGTCTGCTCTGGAATGTGTTTGCACTCCAGGGTGTGCGGTGCCTGGGAGTGCGTTAGCAGCAGTGTTGAGTTAGTAATATGAGCCCTATACAAATACCTCCGGGGCAGACAGGTCCATTTCAGGCTGTGTTTATTTAATAAAGAGCCAGTGAAGTAACTGCAATTTCATTGTCAATTTACTAATGCGTTACAGTTATGTTTCTTAACCTCATTGTTTGGGCTCAGGAGCTTGCAGTGCCTGGCCAAAACTTTCCTTTTTCTCCCCCTTATTCCCCCCCTCAAGTGTAAAACACGTTTTATTATGACTAGAATGTCTTCTATTTATCAAAAGCTAGGATTAAAACCCTCAACTCCCCCCTTCCATGCACATATCCAACTTGGCAAGAGGGCGGTTTATTAAACTCCTAAAAGCCTCACGCGCTTTGCCTTTTTCTTTTCCCTCTTCTCTCTTTTTTTAAGAGAAGAAAAACCAGGCACACGTGTGCACACACTCCCAGCACACACAGTCACACACAGACACACACACATGCGTTTTGAAAGTTCATTTGGGAAGGCTACAATGGAAACTCTGGCTGGAAAGAGATGGAACTGTGTGTCTCTGTGGTCTGGGCAGTCTGACTTCGGCCTCCTACTCTTTTGGATGGAAATCTGGGTTTGAAACACGCTCGCACGTTCTCAGTAAGAAAAAAAGAAAAGCCCAACCCCTCCCCAGCACTGAATCGAAATGAGAAATGAGCTTTTGGATGAAGATGGAGGCGGCTTGTCAGGCTGCCCAGGAGCTGCTTCCAGCAGGTCCTTCCTGCAGCAGGGGAGACGGGAGGAGAGGAAGGAAAGTTGCCTTCTGCCGAGGGTTGCTGGATTCCCCTGCTCCCAGCCAGCCTCTTTTCCCCGGCTCCCTGCAGGAGAGCACTTTGTGCTTCCCAGAGCTGTGAGAAGAGCTTTGGGCCTCGAGGTCTGGCTTCAGGAAAAAAGAAACTGAAGCCTTTCCCTTTCTTCCCCCTCCATGACAGCTCTTGCTCATGGCCAGGTGCGTATGGAAGGACGGAGCAGCTTTTGAGCTGGTGCAGAGCTCCGCTGCCGGCAGTTGCTCTGAAATCAGTTTACAGCATCACAGGATCTGTCTGCAAATGAAACAACGGCCCTTTTGGGTGCCCGCAGCGGGGTTGAGGTCAGTGTGTGGCTTTGTCCCCAGAGGCCGCCGGCAGGCGGCACGAGGAGCGGCGCTCAGCAGGCCAGGCGGCGCTGCCGGGTGTTCCGCCGCCTTTCCGCGGCCTCGACGCAGCGGCGCAGACACCCGCACGCAGGCGCCGTCTTCGCGTGCGCCTTTCCCCGCGCGGAGCTGTGGGGCTCCGCCAAGGGCGGCCGCGCTCCGGGCGGCCGGCGCTGCTGCTCCGTGGAAGCAGCCGCTGCAGCGCGTGGGGCAGAGCGGCAGCACAGATTGTGCGGGCCGGCGTCAGGAGGGCGCTGAGCACTGACCCCGCTCGCCTCGCCCACGAGGCACCGGCCCTGCTCCCGCCGCACCCAGCGCCTTGGGGCCCAGGGATCCCAGGCTTGTCCTGCAATTAGAAGGAAGATTTCAGCTAATCTCCCTCGAAATGAGGGGCTAATTCCTGCAGCAGAAACTTGTCAGCTGCTTGTTAACAGCTTCGCAGCCCCCCACTCACGTGGCCCTCATTATTTTTAGGAGTGTTTTCTGTTGTACCTTTTGGGCTTGGAACGGGAGCATAAACTTTGCTGAAATGGAGCCTGGTGTCTGTTCACACTGGCCGTGTTAAATAATATCCCGTTTAAATCAGATGGTCCGGGAAAGAAATACAGCAGCAGTGGTAGCGGGGCGGGGGGGGGGGGGACCTTTACAATTAAATTCGCCCCTTTTTTTTTTTTTTTTTTTTTTTTTTTTTTAATGTGGAAACTTTTAAGCACAATCCCGTCCCTGTGTTTAAGTCATTAAAACATCTTTAAGCATTTTCTGGTTTTAGTTTTCTTAGCAGCAGTCCTTTTCCTGGAATGTATTTTATTTTTCTTTTAAGTTGATGAAAAAAAAAAAAAAAAATGCCCCGTGCATTTCCAGGCAATTTTTTAAGGGGAGAGAAGAGAGGGAGGGCTGGGGAGGCGGAGGAGGCTGTGAGATGAGGAAAGTGAGAGAACAGGGCCCTTTCTGTGTTTTATTTCTAATCCGCAGGAATCCATTTTAGCCTTTTATGGCTGTTGCACTTGCTGACAGGATTTACATTCTCCGTATGTTATCTGAAACATCACAATCTGTGGCTGTGGGATTGCTTCATGCCTGGGTTAAAAACACGCCAGCGCTTCTGGGAGGCTGTGGGGAGGCAGGCAGGGAGCAAGGTAGGAGCAGGAGGGGAAAGAGAAAGCTTTTTAAGAAGGGAAAAAAAAAAGGGGGAAAGAAAGAGCTAAGCACTTTGCTGGAGCTGCTGTTGGCAGAGTTCATGCCCCAGACAAACTGATGTTTAAGTGAACCAGGGAGGGTATTAGGAGCCCTTTGATTCCCGCAGTGTTCGAGCACGGCTCTGCTCCAGCAAAGCAGCTACAGAGCAACACCCGCTTCCGCCCCGCAAAATCCCCTCAGTGCCGGGTGCCTTTTGAGCCCCCGTTGCTTTTCCCAATGCCCGGTGACGCTCTGCCTCTGGGAGCCGGCGGGATCGGTGCGGTTGCTCCCGCGGAGCTCCCTGCAGTCCGGACCGGGCCACCCGGGCCCATCCGCTGCCGCCTCGCGGGAGCCGCCGCGCTCCAGGGCTGCCGGGTGGTGCAGGCACACAGGACTGTGTACACGGATACGTTTCTGGCCCGCGTATCCAGAGGGCTTTGAAAAATATGTGGTGATTTTTAATAACCTCTTTGGAAGAAACCAAGGATGCCATTAAAATTCTTAGTGACTTTTCCAGGTGTTTGTTGAGAAAAGAGTAAACACTGCAAATATGCAGTTCTTCAACAGCTGCAAATGTTGGCGTGCCAATCTGGGGCATCGACAAGGGACCCCGATGTGCGCTCGGCCTCTGTCATCTCAAACGGGTACCCCCAGTCTGAGTGTGGATGCCCCCCAAATCACTTCTCCTCTTCGGTATCTTGGCTGTTCTCCTTTGACTCCACTGGCTCTGCAGCTCCAGCAGATATTCCTCACTGGACTTAGCAGATACGTCTCTGAATACACAAGAAGGTGCCATTTTACATAGTTGGTTTTCTGATCATGACCAAACTCTAAGCTCTTAAGGTAGGGCCTTCAGGTTTTTAATAACTCATGGGAGAACCCAGGGAAAATGTAAGTTTTATGGAGTCTAGAGAATATTTTTGAAGGATTTAGATGTCTGGAAAAAGTGTCTTAGCAGGTTTAACTGCTTTTCAGTGGAGAAAAATGCATTAACAAATATCGTTGTTTCTTTGTCAGTCCCTTCCGGAGCAGAAGAGCAGCCGTCGTGTCGTGGTCTCGAGGCCGAGGGCCAAATCCTGACCGAGCGCGAGGCGGCACAGTCCACGCGGGGTGGCCCAGCATGGTCCAGGTGGCTCTTTGGGACGGAGAGAGCTCCAGAATCAGGAGAGCTTTGCAAGCTTATTCTTTTTGGGGGTGGCCTAAAACTCCCTGGTTTGCAAAAAGCGCCACATTTGGGAAGCAGCAACGTTGTGTCGGCGCCTAGATGTGTGCAGAGGGATTTAGGCTTCCTCGTCTCCTGCTCCGTGCCGCTTTGTGCCAGGGAATGCGCGGGGAGGCAGCGGGACCGTCGCGCCCTGCGCGCGCGGCAGGAGCGGCCCCATCGCCTGCCCGGCTCTCTTTCGCGGGACGGAGTCGGGTTTCGCTCTCGTCCCTGCGAGTGAAAGAACCCACCTGTGTCTGCGGGGCCTGTTTTGGATTCCTGGGAAACTTTAACCTCTATTAATACCGCTAAATTATTTCTTCATATGGCAAAGTACTTATGTAAACTGATCTCCTCCTGCCTTCCCCGCCTGCCTTGGAGGAGGCAGGCACTCTCGCGCCGATGGATCTACCTGCTCTCAGGGGGCTTTCGAACCCTCCACATTTTTCCGCGCGCGGCTTTTTGTGGAAGCAGGCGGCGCGCTCGCAGGAAGCGAGCACGTGCTGGGAGAGGGGGAGCGAGCCGGGGACCGGGAGCAGTGAGATCACCCGGGCCATGGGAGCGGCGGCAGGTCGGGGCGCACGTTTGTCTGTCTCCGTCAGGTCTCACCAAGCCGGTGTCTGACTCGGACCTCCCCGGAGCTGCAGTAAACGAGGAGCGAGCCCCGCGCTCCCACGGGCGTAGCTGTCGTTGACACCAACACCTCCTTTTACATCAAAACCCCTTCCAGCGCTGCCGGGGCCGGCGCCGCCACGAGAACCAGGCCCAGGAGGTTGTTTTTAGCAGTGCCAGCACCAAATATTCCCAGCCAGCAGTGGTCAGAAATTGTGAAATCATGGGACAGCCCTGAAATTCCTCACGTTTAAACACTTTTCCGTCTTTCTTTTTCGGGCTTAGGGCTTCTGTCCTTGGCCGCAAAGGCTAAAAATGTGCTTTTTAAATACAAACGAATGAACGATAATGTGTCTCATGAAATCACGGGACTCCAGCAGATGGGGCTCAAAGAAAAGAATGCCAAAATAGCCAAAATCGACAGTGCTGCTTGGTGTAATTCAGGGCAGAATCAAACATCTCATGCGTCAGGGACGTCGCACTGAGTGATTTTGCCTTCCTCCTGGCTGCCACCTGCACGACAGCTCATGGCTTTTGAACTTGCAGGACTACGTTGAAGCTCTCGAGTCGTCACTAAGGTGAGTGGTCCTGGTTTTGAGATTGAGGCTCCAGCTGTTAGGCAACCAAAGTTGGCTTACACCTCATGGAAAGCTCACAGTCACAAATTATTTAATGTAGTTACAAAAGACTTCAGGATTTTCCAACCCAATTGCAGAAGAGCTTGGGAAAAGCAGAGTAAAAAGTTCCACACAACAGGTGTTTGGGGGTTTTTTGTTTGTTTTTTTTTGTTTTGCAGGAGGAGGTGAGATTTCAAATTCGATCTAGGTTTGGAAATTCAAAAACCTCTTGTCCCTTCTGTAGTCATCCTTTTTGCAAAGAGAAAGAAATTTGTTAAGACTTTCAATTCTAGGTTTGTGCCAGATGCAAAGTCAGCCTTTGCCCAGGTAATACAGCCCAGGTGAGAGGTGCTAAACTGCTGCATGCCAAAATTCAGCTGTGTAGGATTCTCTGTCCATTCACTCTTTACATTAACCTGTGCAAGTCAGCTAGCACAGTATGTGTTAAGTAGCATTAAGAAGTGAGGCTTCTGTCTCATCCTCACGCCCTGCAGTCACATGCAGTGTTGCAAAATTAGCACATTGGTTCGTGTGTCCTCTTTGCATTCGGTGACAAAAAGCTGCTCAATCCACAACCTCTCTGTCTTTTGCGTGTTCTACTAAATCTAACTAAATCATCTGATGTTCCCACCTGATTATACCTCCTACCAAGAACTCTTTGGTCAGCTTTCAGCTGATTCGGAATGGACAAAAAAGAGGACAGCAGTGGTCCGTGCATTAACCAGTTACGAAGCACCGATCAATGCCTCTGAATCAGTACACAGAGGACAGTAAATTTCAGAGACAGGTCTGAAGAAAGGTGAGCAAATTGCATCACTAAAGATGAGCAATGGAGGCCCGTATGCCTGCCCACGAGTCACCGAGTCATCACGTTTGATGCAAACTCGGTTCCAAAGTGCGAGAAGGCAAAAGCCTTTGACGTCGGCACAGGCAAGACGCTGGTCCTTATGGGCAGCAGCTCCCCCGTCTATTAAATAACACTGCTCCCTTGTCTGCCGTGTTCGTTCGTGTTCCGGGGGCGCAGCACCAAGCTCGGCAGCTACCCGGTTTCAGCTGAAGCCCCGAGATGCTGCCGTGAAAGGCAGCTGGACCGCTGTGTCCTGCCCAGGTTTCTCCGCGTGGTCCCTCCAGGGAAGGGGCGAATGCAAACTGCGATGAACCAGCCGAGGAGCTCGTGTTGGCTCCTGCCATCCTCACATGTTGGCGTTTCAGCCACCATGGGCTATTGGGTTAAGTCTGGACAAATGGAGACACAGGAATTACTGAGTAAAATGTTCTGGCCTGTCTTGTTCAGGAGGTCACCTGGATGATCTGTTTGTCCCTTCTGGCCTTTAAATCTACTAATCTATTTTCCCTTCCAGGAAATACAACTGTATTCTGAGAACAACAGCCCCTTAGGAAAAAAAAAAAAGAAGAAAGTAAGCAAGCATGTTTGTGAAAAACAACAGCAAAGAAGCCCCTTCAACTACAAAATAAGCTAAGGCACAAGATGCAATTAACAATGCGCAAACAGCAGAGCCCGGAATGTAAATTGTATTCAAATAGGGCTCTGAAGAATGTTTCAGCCCCCTAAATGGTTTCTCTCTCCTGCTGCCTTGAACCTCCAATCAAGCTCTGCCTGGGAGTAATTTGGCGCTGGAAATTGTTGCCACACGAACAGCTGAAGGCTGGCAGGGTCACCGGCCCCCCGTGTCACACCCTGTCATTTTAGATTAAGATATGCAAAGGCGACACGGCTGCGAACTTTCCCTTTGCTGCTGCGTCCGTCCCCTCGGCTGTAATGAGAGAAAGGCGTAATTGGAGTCAACTGCTTGATTATGATAATTGCCACTGTCTGGGGGAAGAAGCGGGGAGCCCGGAGCCCGCTCCGCGCTGCCCCTTTGGGGTGGTGGCTGCCCCTTGGCCAGCAGATGGGCCTGCCAGAAAGCGGCCTGTTCGGCCCCAGCCTGGCCTCTCGACCTCTGCCCGACCACTTGTTGACTCCGCGATTTCAGGCAGGGTCACGGGGTTTTCTGGTTGTTCTCTGCTTCCCACCGGAGGATTGCTCCTGAAGGATTTATCCCCGAAGAGGGAAAGGGCCTTTATAAAATTTATCCCCTGCTCTTCATGGCGACACAAGTGGGAGATGAGGTGCCGTATATTTTCCACGGGGATATTTATCACTTTCATTGTATGTCTCAGCAACAAGCTGTGGGAAATACCTCCAGGAAGCTGGGCCGCTCAGTCTGTCATACCCTGCCTGCTTTCATTTGTTGGGAGAGCAGAGATGGTCCTGGAGGTCAAGGCACGGGGATGGGAGCAAGGAGACATGCGCTCGATTTTCAGAGCTGCCAGCAAATCTTAATGCAATCTTGTCCGAGTTACTTGATCTGTCTCTTTGCACTGGTGCCCCTTTGAGAAGCAGAGATGGCCCCTTTCCTGCATGGGTTTGTTTGTTAATGCTCTTAAACGGCCTCGAGATCCTGAGATATGGAAGAGGAGGATCTAGCAGTTAGGGTGTGAACCTGAGCAAAACACCGTTTTACTCCCTGAGCCACCACAGGCTTGGGCAAGTCTCTTCAGCTGGGAGCCTGGGAGCAATTTAGAGTTTCAGTGGGAGCTAAACTCTTAAATATCCCTAGGAAGCTTGGCCATAAGCTCAGCTCCATGTGCAGCAATTTCCCCTTCTGCGCGAGGGAGCCAGGAACGCTGCCCAGCAGCGGTGTGAACACAAAGGCACGTAAAAACACAGCCATGGAGAGCACATCTGTAATTAAGATGGCAGGAGGCATATTGTTAATTCACGGCTATTATTTATTAATATCAGCCTCAAGTGCAGAGCACAACTCCCGTTGCGGAGCAATAAGCAAAGCCCGAGCAACAATAATAAATAACCAACAAGGTGATTGGATAATTGTTTCCTTGATATCTTAAAAGTTTAACAAGTTTCCCCCCCCACAAGGGTTCATGCTTAAAAGTACAAATGGCAAGGCGATGTTTGCATGACGGGGGAGATTTAAAATGTAGCAAGAAGAGAGTTTTTTGTCCTTTAGGTGGCCAGCTGCGAGGGGCTGCTGCTGAGCCGGTCCCAGAGCAAAGCCATTTGCAGCTCCTCCTGTTTTTGAGGGATTGTGGGCACCAGGAGGCAGAGGCATTTAGCTCTCTCCTGTGCTGGGATCCTTGGAAAATGCTCTTGGTTAGAGGAGTGAGGATCCTTCTTGCTAGCAAGGTCATGTCTGCAGAGTCCCAGCAGGCTCCGCATTAGCAGGTGGGTCTTTCCGAGCATATCGGGCTGTTTATTCTGAGTGTGCTGCACAGCCCATGTATTTAAGGGTCAAGCAGAGGAGGATGCTTGATAAGAGAGGAGGAAGTTTAATCTGCTTAATCAGAGATTAAGAATCTCTGGGGGCTCTAGCTGCGCAGCATGGCTAGAGACTCAAAGCGGGGTGGTTCTTGCACCAGACCATGCCGTGAGGCTGGGCTGAAGCATTGATTGCCCCAAGGAAGAGCCCACCTGAGCATCTGGACCTGTGGCTCAGACCTACCCTTCTGCATAGCAGCTGATTTCCTCTGTAATTTGTCCGCATTGCTAAGAGTTGTGTCAGGCTAAGCCTGAAGGCTTGGGTGCAACCTGAAGAGTTTCTTGCAGGGTCTCATCTATTCATACAAGATCAAAACCAAGGAAAGAAGGGGAAAAAAGGGTGTTTTAACTCATTCACGTATGCTGTGGCCCTTATTTGGCTCTGCGTTTACAACACGAAGGGCCAGTTGGGCTCTGTGTGCCCAGGATGTGATTTGTGGAGCGGCCACCCCAGCTGCTTCGGAGGAGAGTGCACGGGGCCTCTGCAGCACTTAGTGCGATGAGCCGGGACCCTGAGGCTGAGGGCTGCGCCACGATGGATTCTGTTAATTTATGGGATGACCCGTCCTTTGGGAAAGTTTCCTCCTAATCTCCATTAGACAGAGATTGCTTTATCCTTCGCACCGAAGATTTTTGCATCCCTTTCCTCTCTAAGCTTTCTCTTCTCCAACTTTATCCCTAAGATTCTGCGTATTATTTATTTCATTTCCATCCGTTTTTTCCCTTTATGTTTTTTCCAACCCTGCTGAACCCCTGGCCTCAGCAATGTCTTGGGGAATAAGGAGAATAACGTCTGCAGGTGAACTCTGCTTCTATAAATACAGATCCTTTGACAGTTTTGTTTTATTTCGCCAAAAATTGCCAAAATACTCTCAGAGCCTGTTCTCTCACTACAGTTTCATTTTAAATAGGAAATGCCAAAGGCAGCTGACATAAACCTCTTCTCATACACTTCCATCTTTGTTTTACCAAATTCGGAGCCAGTAATTCCACCTCTTTTATCCCGGAGCTGGTGACACCGCTGCCGCTGCTCTGAGGGAGCTGCAGGTGTGGGGTTAGGAGCAGGACGTGGAAATCCAGGCTCCAGGGCCCAGGTGCTGTCGGATGCCGAGCTGAGGCTGCAGAGCCTGGTCCTGTCTCGCAGGGAGCTGCTCCCTGGAAGCTGCTCCCTGGAAGCTGCTCCGGCTTTTGCAAGTGGGGCTAGCGCTTCCCCGGGCGCGGGGGCCGAGGAGCCGGGCGCCCTGTCGCTGTCCTGCCTCGTCACCCCTGCAGACCTAATGGGTGGAGGGGGCTGTAATGCTGACCCTTAATTAACCACCCAAATTGTAGCTCAGGAGAAGGTTTAAGCTTGCTCTTCTCTTCGTATTTTGCGGTCGGGTGCTGGAAATCCCGTTGCGGTTCCGCCGGCGGGACGTGGTTCCGGGAAGGAGCAGCCGCCGAGCCGGAGCCACCTGCCTGGAGAGGCGCTTCTTTAATGTCCCAGGTGCTAAGCCGAGCGGCTTTAAAGAAGCTTTGCCTAAATCCTGGTGAGAGGTGGACACCCAGCTTCCCCAGCCCGCTTTGATGTGCGCACTGAGGCCTCTTTCTTTAGCTCAGGCACTTGTGGATCGGGGGTGTTTTTCCAGCGCGATTTCCTGCATCTGCATAGAGAGGGAAGGGAAATGGAGGCACCGGCGAGGGAAGGCTGTGGATGATTCCCGGCTCTCCGGAGCCGCATCCAGAGCGCCAGTGATGCCCTGTGAATCTCCGTGTGCTCCCGACGCTGGGGCCGGAGCGGCTCCGCTGCCGCCCCGGGGTCCGGCGTCTTCTGAGCACGGGGCTCCAAGAGGTGCGGGCAGGATGTATTTAAGGCAGAGCAAAAAAAAGAAACAGTAAATGCATCAAATAATAATAAAAACCCACCGTTTCTTTGAGCCTGAATGTATGCTGGTGCAGTGCTTAGGGGATTAATCTCTTAAAAAATAAGTGCCATGTGAGTAGACAGGCAGTGATTAAGGTTTTAACTGATCAGTCTGCGTCTGACAGTGAACCAGCTATTATCTTAACGGAATCAAACGAACGTTCAGAGCCTCCGCTCAGCCCCAAACATGAAAGGAGATGTCATCTGCTGGCAGTTGGCAAGCCGCAGGGGAAGGCAGAGGCAGCGAGAGGCAGAACGGAGGAGGGAAGGGAAGCAAAACAAGGGTGAGAAAAAGGGGGAAGGAGAGACACGGGCAGAGAAAGGAGCAGAGGGAGGAGGAGAGATGGAGCAGTTAAATAGGGAGAGGAAAGGAGAAGGGAAGGGAAGGAGGGAGCGCAGCAGAGGTTTGCGGAAGTGGGGAGTTGTGCTCTGCACTGGCGTTTCATCCTTCCGACCCTGCCGGGGTTTTGGAAGGGGCTTCCCGAGCAGGTGGGGCCCTGGCGGCCCCGGCGGCCCCGGCGCTGCCGCTTGCCACGCTGCCCGTCCCGCCGGGCGCCGAGGTCCCCGCGGGCCCGGGAGCTGCAGCGCTCCTGAACCCGGGGTCACAGACAGGAGCGGGGAGAAGAATGGCCTTCAGGCCGGGCGCGCAACCAGGGCAACGGAGCTCTTAGCGCGATAAAAGGGCTTTATCTCAAAGCACTTGAACAAAACACACGAGCCTGAGAGAAGAGGCTCTGTCAAGTGTCCGGCGGCCCCAGGGGACACCGCTAATCCGCGCGGGACGGGGGGCTCTTTCCTCAGGCCGTGCGGCGCGGGGCGGCGCGGGCGCCGAGCGGGACGCAGCACGGGAGGGATCCGCCGTGGCCGCGAGCGACAGCAATTCCCAGGAGCTGCTCGGCGAGCGAGCAGCCAGGAAAGGGAAGATCAAGGGGACGGGGGCAGGAAGCAGGGCTGGAGGGAGCGGGAGGCGGCCCGGAGCCGTGGGCACCGTCCCCTTCCCTTCCTCGGCCGCCAGTGTAAATCGGTGTCACCTCTGCAGTCAGGGTGAAGATGGAGTTTGCAGGAGCCCTCCGTGAAATCCGGCGCTGGGCTGGCCTCAGCGCTGGAGCGTTTTCCTCTGGGACATGTTGGGAAAATTAAATGGAGCGAGTGCCCTGGGCGGTGGAGGGGCAGGGGACACGAGGCCGCGTCCGCGTGGCCGGCGCAGGGTCAAGGGGGACCGAGGGATTTACGGCCTCGAGAGTGAAGAGGTAGCCGGGGCTGGAGGAGGGTCGGAGCCCCCGAACAAAAGGGGCTTTTGAACCGTGGGCCGCGGTGCTGGGGGAGGCAGGCGGGGAGCCAGGGCCGGCGCTCTTGGGAAAGATGGCAGGGCAGGGTTAGGGAGAGGAGAGGCCTGTGGGCTGCTGCCCCGTGCACGGCAGCGCGCTGAGCACGAGGCGCGTGACAGCCCTTGGCGTCGGCCCCGGCACCGCTCCCTTCTGCGGCGCCTCCTGCGCCTTGGTGGGAACCGCCGTGGGCACAGGCGACCGCGGGGTCCGTGCGGCACCGGGGGCTCGTGGCTGGGCAGGGAGTTGCAGCGCGTCGGGAGCGCCGGGCGCCGCCGCGCCGTGAATTTCCGCGCGTGCAGAGTGCGCTGCCAGGCTGTTATTGCTGCGCGCGCTCCCTCCTGACTCCATCTGTCTCCCGGTGCTACCGCTCCGTGCCAGGAGGGCTCCCGGCCCCGCCAGGGTCACGACTGCCCCATTACGGGGTGAGATTTATCATTGGCAGGTGTGCTGCGGGATGGTATATTATCCAGGATTATGAACTGTAACAGGATAATCTCTCTAATGTAATTCAAGCTCTCGACATGGCTTATGGCTCCTTAATGTACCTCAGACTGAAGAATTACAAGAACATTTTCCCCCCTCCCTACCTTGTCAGCTCCTAAATGATTTAGGCAATCGCCTGAAGCCAGATCTTGGCCTCCAGTCATAACTCAGAGCAGTTCAGTAAATATGATGGGAAGGAGTTTTCCTGGCGTTGCTCTTTCTTCCTTCCACCGAGCTGCGGCCTCGCTCGCCCGGGAAGGAGCGGGGGAGCGGGGCTCGGGACAGGCTCCCGCGGGCGCGCGCCGTGCCGAGCTCTCCGCGTGCAGCCCGAGGCAGTGGGGCCCCGCGGTCACCGTACCCGCGGGGTCTGTGCTCACGGCCATGGCTGTAAGCACGGGCAAGTTCACTCACACAGATGAGGTTCAAGGTGGAACTTGGGGAAAAAATGAGGAATTGGGGCTGCAACAGCGCGGGCGGCTCCATCTCGGCAATGCCAGGATGTGGAGGGAGCTCCAGGAGGCTGCTCGGAGCCGTCGGGAGCCCTGGGCCCCTGCTCGCCCTGCCCTCGTCCCTGCTGGCCCCAGGAGCGGAGCGGCCTCCGTCCCCCGCAGCCTCCTCGTGCGGCCTCCTCGTGACCCTGGGGGCAAATTAACCTTTGCAGCGGGAGGAGGGAGGAAAGAAAGCGAAGGAGGAGAGAAAAGCAGGGATTAAGCACAGGAACTGCAGGGACGCGGCTTCCACCCGGCAACCGGCTTAAAATAAACATCAGATACACAGAGCGGGGCCGGGAACCCGCCGCGACTTGGAAAAGAAGCGACTCTGGAAAAAAATAGATCCTTTATTTAGCATTCCCGGGGTCGGGCCAGACAGGGCCTGGTTACCTGTTGCTAACGTGTGGAGCGCTGAGCGATGGAAGGGGAAGGAAGCGGGGGAATGCGCGAAGAGGACGAAGGGGAGCAGGAGCCGAGGGAGCGGAGCGCGGGCAGGGAGGCGGCAGCGGAGGAGCCGCCGGGCCGCTCGGTGCGGGCGGCCGAGACACCG
>VZSV01000183.1:658418-673011 GCA_013398735.1 Nothocercus julius | reverse complement strand
AGTTTTGTGATCGCTCCGAGGAGCCGCCGGGAACCTGCAGCGAGAGGCGCCGGCCGCGGGATCCCCCCGAAAACACCCCAAAAAAAACCCAAAACCGCAAGGTGAGGGCGAGGAGGAGGAGGGAGGAGGAAGGCGCGGCTCGGAGCGAGGCGCTCGGGGGGCTCTGCCCGCCGCGAAGTTTGCGGGGCTTTGGCGGGTCGGGGCTCCAAAAGGAGCCCAGGATTTTTCGTCTTTTTCTTCTTTTCCCGATGGGCTGGAGGCGGGGAGCGCGAGCAGGGTGCATCCCGGGGATATAAAATTAAAACGGGGGTGGGGGGGAAAGGAAGGTTTGGGGAAGCCGGGAAGGTGGCGGCGCCGGGAGCCCCGGTGTCCGGCTCCGTCCCGCGATGCTCCGCCCGCCCCGGCGACCTGCGGAGCCTTCTGTGTCCCCCCCGTGTCCCCCGCTGTGTCCCGGGGGGCAGCGCTCCGCCTGGGCGGTAGGAAACGTGTCCTGATGCTCTCCGCGGTGGCCGCCGCGTTGCGGAGCGGGGAGAACAAGTGGAGGGGATTTGGATTTTCTTTTTCCAGTTGGGAATGATTCCTTCCCCTGCTTTCTCCCATTTATTTATTTATTTATTTATTTATTTGAAGTGAAGCGCCGTCTCTGCCCCCCACCCACCCATTCGCTTTCTAATTCAAATGGGAGCGGGGGGGGGGTGGGAAGCAGCAATTCGCAGGCGTCTGAAAAACTAAACTTTACTCCGCGTAGCATTTGGGAAGCGCTGCAAAAACTTGGATTTCACCCGGATTCCTGCCCGGCATCTCTAGGCAGCTCCGGGCAGTGATTCCGTCCGTGTCAGTTTTGCTCAGAGCCTGTGAGGTTTCTTTTTTTTTCTCCTTTTTGGATTTGCTTTTTTACTGCAGCCGAAACCAAGTTAGTGTCAGATTGAGCTCTCGCCTCTCCGCGTACTGCAGAGCTGTGGGGCGCGCAGTAAAAATGTTATTAGTTTCTGCATTAAAAGCTTGGGTTGTTTCTAACCCAAACCAGAAGCAGCATTTTAGGCTTTACAAATTTCTCCGTGCGTGTTAAACTCGCCGCGGGGCGACGGTGGCCACGGCGGTTCCCCCTCCGCGTGTCCCTTAATCCCAGCGATGTTGCAGGGCATTGAACTCTTAATTTAATTTTTTATTTCCCTTACTTTATTTGGAGGGTATCTAAAAGCCGGGCTGCGCAAAGGTGCAAATGAGCAGATTTATAAAATTTGTTCCCCCTTTTTTTCTCCCCTTTTTTCCCCTCCTTTTGCCCCCCCGCCCCAGAACTAGCCGCCTCCGATTCCTGCCTTTCTTCTCTGGCTTTGTGGCCAGGAGAGGCGGGAAGAGCCTTTCCGAGCCCGCTTCCCCTCTAGGCTTTAAAACCACGAGTGGGAGCTGGCGCTTTGCAAGGCTATTTATTCTTTTTTTATTATTATTATTTTATTAGTTTGAGGGGACATCGCTGGGGGCTGCTCCGCTCCAGACGCACCGTGGGGAATCACTGCCCGCTCCGCACGGGGGCTCGGGTGAGGGAAGCCCAGATGCTGCCGGCTCGGGCCCCCGCAGTGGCCCCGTCCCGCTGGGCACAGAAGCGGGTGACAGAAGGGGGTGACAGTGGGAATTTCCACCCCCTCTCCAAGCTTCAACCTGCCCCAGGGTTCCCAGCCGAGCGGCTCCTCAGCTCCCTGCGGGGAAAGTTCCCTGCGGGTGTGGGGAAGGGGCCCGGGATGCGCCTGGATCCGCCAGGATGAGCCCGGATGCCACGGGGAGGGCGGCGAGTTTTGCATTTTGGGGGCAGTCTCACGTGGGGGCCGAGCGGGGGAAACGCATGTAAATGGCAGGGATTAAAGTGGGAGGAGGAGGAGAGAGGGGGATTGGAAAATATCCCTCAACGCCGTGAGCAGCACCGGCCGCTTCCCTGGGCTCCGAGCAATAGGCGGCCCTGCGCCTCCGTGTCCCCGCGCAAAGGGGAGAGGGGAGCATATTTAAAAATAATTTATATATATCTATATAACATCTAGCGTGCAGAATGGAGTGCCAGGGCAGCGCGCAGCCGGGCCCTGGCCCTTTCCCCCCCGGCGCAGCAGGAATGCGAGCGGCTCCGCTGGGAAGTTGCTCCGGAGCCGCGGAGCTCGTGGCTGCGGGGCTTCAGGGAAGGGGGTGCCGAGGCGCCGCTTGTGGGTTCCCCCCTCTTATTTCTTTATTTTCTCCCTTCCCTTTCTTCTTTTTCCGTGGGGGATGCGGGGGACGGGTCCCGTCCTTCCCGGAGAAGGACAGGATAAGGCGACAGTGGACGGCTCTCCCTGCCATCCAGCAGCACCCGTGCACTCGGCAGCGCCAGGAATGGGGGGATTTTCCGCTCTGCAGCCACCCCGCTCTTCCCGCGTTCCGGAGCAGAGCAGGTGTCTGCAGGGTCCCGTGGCGATGGGGCCCTGCGCCCCCCTTGTCACCTGCCACTGCTGCAAGTGGGGACTCGAAGCCTGGGCAGTCCCTGGGGTCCCATCCCTCCTGGTGCCGGGGGGTGCGGAGGAGAAGCGGCCGCCTTGAGGGCATCTCCCACCCCCACGAAGGGCCGAGTTGCCTGGAAAAGGGGGGAAAAACGGATTCAGAGCTTGGGAATCCATGCAAACACCTCCAAATAATTTTCTAAATAACATATATATATATATATATACATACATATATACATACATATATATATATATGTATGTAGTGGTTGTGTGTGCCCAAGTCGGGAGCCCCCGGTGCACCTGAGCCGAGCGCGGCAGCAGCTCCGCGCTGGCCGAGTCCTTTAGGGAAGCAGTCGCCGATGTGACACCCGTCGTGCGGCATCAGCTGCCGCTCCGCTAGCTTGTCCCCGGCCGGCTCCGCGCCAGGAAGCGGGAGCCACCGGGAATGGAGGCGGGAGCGCAGCGGGAACGGGCTCGTAGTGGGAACGGGCTCGTGTGCCGGCACAACTTCCATCCCTCCCTGGCGCACCCCGAGCCTCGAACAGAACTCGGGGCCAGGCAAGCTTGGGAAAAACTTCCTAATTATTTTTTTTCTTATTTTTATAATCCACAATTGTCCAATGTGGTGAAGTTGCCGTCGGAGGTTTTTAGAGGGGGGTGTTTTCTTTTTTAGTTGCTGTTGGGTTTTTTTTTTAAACAAGCCCTTTTCCTCCTGCGATTTAAACCACTTTGGGGAATAAACTAGGCAAGTTGATATGATAAAACAACTCGCTCGTAATCCGATTGCCTGTGAAAAGAGGTTTTAGCGGGTAAAAACGGCGTCAGGGGAAGGGAAGAGCGGGGAGGCAAGAGCCGTGGCGGAGCGGAGCGGCTCCCGCCGCGGAGCGGGAGGAGACGCTGCCGAAAGGGAAGCCGCCCGTCCCGTGTTTTTTATTTTCTGCTTTATTCTGAGAGCTGCTCTGCCCTGGAAATGTGAGGTGGGGCAGGAGTGGAGCTGCTAGCAGGCAACGGTGAGTCGGGAATGCAGACAGGTATCCGCATGCCTGTGCTGGTATCCGCATGCCTGTGCTGGTATCCGCATCCCAAAATGAGTGAGTCCGGTGGATGCAAAGCGGTTAGCACGAGGAGTTTCCCTTCTTTTATTATTATTATTATTATTATTTTACCTTTTTTTTAAGGAGAAGGGATAAAAAATAACGAAGCCTGCATGCACAAACCGCTTTGCCGAGCTGTGAGCACGTTCCCGGCCGGAGCGGCGGTGCCGGCTCCGGGCCGCGCTTCCCGCGTGGTGCTCGTGCCCTGGCAAGTTGGCAAACGGCGCCTTCTGCTCCAGGCCCCGGCGGAAATCCTGCCCGTGCCGCCGCTGGGGCATCCAGATTAGCAGCAAAAACACTCCCTTTTTTTTTATTATTTATTTTATTTTTATTATTCTTAGCAGAGCGGGGAGCGGAGGGCGGCTGCGGAGCGGCAGGAATTGCTCCTGCTCCTGGGGGTGTTGGGAGCTCTGGCTGCGCCGTGTCCGTCACATGCAATAATACAACTTTTATTTTGTTTTATTTTGAGGGCTGCTCTCAAATGGAGAGAGAGGCAGCTGTGAAAACACGGGCAAAAAGTGGTTTTAAGGCACTGGACCGGGGAGGGAATCAGGAATGCGGCTGGGGCGGCCGCGTGTCCTGCCCCAGGGACACGGTGCCCGTGCGGGCCCGGTGGCTCCCGGTTCCCGGCGCAGCGATCCCGGCTCCGCAGGGCGCCCGCTCGGGGGTGGTTTTGGGGGCGCCCGTGGCACTGGGGTTACCGAGGAGCTCCGGGCTCCTTCCTGCACGCGGGATGTTGCGGTCGGAGTGTCCAAGGTGCCGCCTCTTCCCGCGGGAGGGATCCGCTGCCCTTCTCCCGCCTGGCGCTGAGAGGGCCTTTCCCGCTCCCCGCGAGCCCCGGCTCCCTGCCCGCCGGAGGGGCCGCGGGGCCGGGATGCTGCGCCCGGCCCTCCTCGAAGACGGCACAAGGATTACCAGGAATGCTGGACCAGGACGTATGCTTGCGGAACACCCGGATCCAGTTCCGTGGGAAGCGCGTCCTCTCCGTTCTGAACCCCCTCCGCTTTCCCAGTGACTTCCCACTGGCAGCTCCTGGCCTGGGGCTCCTCAGCGCCGTTTGGAGCTGGAGCTCAGGGTGGGCGCGTGCGGGGACGGCGTCGGACACGACGGCCCTGCCCCGACGCGGGATGGGCTCCGGGGGCCCCTTGGCTCCCGCTGTGCTCGGGGGCCTCGGGATGTCCCACGTCCAGAGCTCCTGGAGCGCGGGATGCTGTTGGGTGAGGAACAGCGGGCGGCTGGGTTCTCATGGAGCGCGGGGGCGTCTCCGTTGCCTCTGGACATGTGTTGCATTTAGCAGGGAAAAGCCCTATCCTAGGGAAGCTCCCCCAAGGAGGGGGCAGGAGAAGACACTTGTGCCGGTGGGAGCCGGGTTTCCTCTCCAGAGTCCCAAGTCTCCTGGCCAATCCCTCCTGGAAGCGGCTGGAAGTGATGGGGGGAAGGACAGTCCCCAGAGCAAGGGCTGCTCCGCACCCGGAGTGCGAATACGGGAATGTTTGGCCTGCTGAACTTGTCCTTGCCCATCTCTGCCTCCTCCTCCTCCCTTCCCTGGCGATGCTGCCCTGGCTGGCATAGATGTTTCCATGTTAATAAATTAAAACCTTGGAATTGCCTGACTTCCCTTTTGGAAAAAAGAAAGGGCAGTTGCCTCCTGCGGGGCGAGGGCAGAGGCTGCTCCGAGGGCTCCCGCCTTGTCCCGGGGCTGCGGCAGCTTTGGGTGCCGTGGGCCGCGTCCTGCGCGGGCAGAGCTGCCTGAGGACACTGCGTGGATCGGGATCGGCTCCGACGCCCTGGATCGGGAAGGGACTGGCATTTTGCAGGCAAAGCCTCGGTACTTTCTTCCCTCCACGCTGTGCTTGGCCGACTGCTGGAACAGGTCGGGATAACGCGCCGGCCTCGAGTGCCTGGGAAGCTCCGCCTCGGAGAGCGCGCCCCGGGCATGGCCGGGCGCACGCGTGTGTTCTGTCTGTGCCCTCCTTGCCCTTCATGTCCCAGCCAAGCACGGGGGTCTCCTGTGGCCCTCGAGGCAGAGGCTGCCCGCAGGAAGAGCCACGGATTCACTCCTTCCCTTTGAACCGGCGCTTTCTTGCTTGGGCTTCACAGGGCCAGTTTGGGACTGCTTCTGATGCAGCTCCGTTGCCGCCGTTGGGATTTTCCCCGCTTCCCGTGACAGGCTCGGGGGCGTCCCGAGCCGCCGTTCCGCGGGATGGCGCGGGGACGGCCGTGCTGCAGCCGGGAGCCGCTCCGTGCGGCCCCGCGCGCTTGGCAGCCCGGAGCGACGGGCCCAGGCGAGCGCGGGCTGTTGCAGCTTGCACACCGTGAATCACGGACGGTTTTAAAGAATGAGGATTTTTTTTTTCCCCCCCTCTCTACTCCTCCTCCTTAAAAGAAAAGAAAAAAGAGGTTTCCAGGTGCACACTGCCACGGGGACACATCCGCAACCCCGTCGCGAGGGCTCCGTTCCCTGGCTCTGCAGGGGCTCCGTCTGCGCACGGCGGCACCAGGTGCCTCCTTGGCCACCGCGTCCTTGTTGCTCTCGTGCTGGAGCACGGACCCTTCCCTATGGACCCTTCCCTATGGACCCTTCCCTATGGACCCTTCCCTATAGGCTGTCCAGGGGTGCTGCGCATCCCTGCTGCCGCCTGGGCCCACACGCTCCATCTTTCCACATGGGATGCTGGGGCCGCGGTCGGGATGCCGGAGGCACCAGGGAAAGGCGGATCTGGGCGCTGGGCCCTGCAGTGCCCTTCCCTGCTGGCTTCGCTCCGCTCCTGCATCCGGCCCTGCCCGCTCGGCTCGCGGCCAAGGACCCGGGAGGATGCGGAGACTGAAGGCGGCTCCTCCTGGATCAGGGAGCTGCCAGCGGCTCCTGCCCCATCCCGTCCCTCCTGGGTGCAGAGCAGCTTCCCAGCAGCCGCAGGGAGGGTTTTCCACCTCGCCCGAGTCCTCTCCCTCTTCCCGAGCTCCCAGAAGCCGAGCGTTCCTCCCCCGTGTCGCCTCCTGCCCGGGAACAGGCTCGTGGGTGGGTGGCTCGCTCAGCGCCGTTTCTCCTCCGCGTGCGTTGTTTTCCTGCCGCTTCCCAAAAACGTCGCGGGGAAGCAGCTCCTGCAGCGCAGAGCTCTGGATGTGCCCTGGGTTTCTCCCCGCGCTGGCTCCTGGCGGAGCTGGAAGCTGCCGGGGTTGGACCGGCCGTGGATGTGGAACCGCGGGGCGAGCGCCAGGATGCCCGAGGATGCCACTGCTCCCCCTTCCTCCTTCCCTTCTTCTCTGCAAACCCTGGATGCAAACCAGGCCTCCTTTGGAATAGAAGCGGAATCTGCCGTAGGAAGCATCGCTGTGCCGGGGGGGAAGGGTGTTAAATATAGCGCGTTTGGGATGAATTTTACGCGAACATGAGCAAGGCTGGGAAAACTTGCAGCACTTGAGCTCTTCCCTCTTATTGAGTGGCCACAGAGTCGTTTCCTCCGCTCAGGATGGTTTAGAGTCCAGGAGAAATCCTGGTGGCCGCAGCCTTGCGATGGTAAAACTGTTCCCGTGGGCTTTGGTTTTGTTTGTCTTTCTCTCTCGCAGAAGAAAGTGTTTTAGCTCAGAGCCAAATCCTGGCTTTCTGCAGCGCTGTCGCCGCTCGGCCGCTTCGTCTCGCTCCTCCGTGAGCCTCTTCTCAATGCTCGCCTCCTTCCTCCCGTCCGCTTCTTCCTCCTCTTCCTCACTGGGTCCATCTTCCCCCTCTGCAGCTCCCAAGATGGGAACAGGCTGGGGCAGGGAGGAAATTTGCTGGCTTGGTTTTTGGGAGCCTTCCTCGGCTCCAGTGCGGCCGCGGCGTTCCCGGCCCGCGGGATGCTCCGTGCTTGGACCCGCAGCCGGCGGGACCCTTCCCGGCCGCCCTCCTCTTCCTCAGTTCGTGGGGGCTGGGAGGAGGCGGGGGGGGGCGGGAAGCGATGCCCTTGGCCCTCGAATGGCAGAGGGGGGCAGGAACCCTCCTCTTCCTCAGCATCCTGGTGCGTCCCGCGGGCTCCGCGTGGGATTCCTGCGAAGCCAGTGATGGGAGGCGCTTCCCAATTGCTCCAACTGTTTTCGAGGGTGGGGGGAGTGTGTTGGGGCTGAAAATCCCTGTTGCTTCCAGCCTTTTCCCGCTGTGGAGCCGGTCTTGCCAGCAGCTCGTGCCTCTTGGGAAACGATTCGGCTTTTCCACCTGTGTTTTCCCCCCTTTCCTAGGAGTTTGGATTATTATTTTGCCCCTCTGTCCCCCCCCCCCCTCATTATCATTTTTAATTGGATTGTGGTGGGAAAGGGTCTCTATTCCAAGGGAGACGCTCGCCGATCTGTTTTTACAAGCGCGCGCCTTTTGGGGCGGGGGAGCACGGATGCTTGAAAGGAACCATTTTAAAAATAATTTCTTCATAAAGATGTTTAAAGGCAAAACCCGGTTACCCTTCCCCCAGCGTGGCCCCCCAGCCCCCCCCTAATTAAACGATTTGAATTTTCACGTTAACCGCTTGGTGCTTCCTCGGCGCCTCAGATGATTAGAAAGGGATATTCATTTATGCCTTTTAAACGCCGCCCCGATTAAAATCAGAGAGATTTTTTCCTTCATCAAAATCTAACATCCTTGAAAAATTAATTTGATGCCTCTTGTTATCAATTAATTGAATCTCGTTGGGAGAGAGGCTCGTGCGGCGGGTGGTTGGCGCTGGCCCTTCTGTTCTTAGTTGCTTCCCCCCCTCTCCTTCCCCTTCTGCTGCTGCTTCCAAACACTGTGACATTATAAAACTCAGTCATTTTTATTAATATTATTTTACTCATCTCATAAAATAAATGAATCAAACTTGGTCTCTCTTCCCACCCTCCTCCCCATTCCCTTGAGTTCCTCCTGTATGAAAGACCCCTTTTTTTCCCCCCTTTCTTTCTGCCATCCATCTTTCCTATAACTTAAAGAAAAGTTGGTGCTTTAGCAATTTCTCAGTGTAGCAAGGCGGCCTGGGTCCCTCTTTCTTTCTTTCTTTAACTGGGGATATTGGATATTTCATTTGAATCTCCCTCTTTTCAATTAGAAGTGCACAGCTCCTTCTCTTAAGCTTGCTCTATTCTCCTCCTCTGTCTCTGCAGCCGGAGAAGCGATTTCCTTTTCTTTAATATTTCAACTCTTCCCACGAGACGGGCTGCTTGCATTTTTTTTAATAGACTTTTTCTCCCTCTATTAAACTTTTCCAATCTCCGTCTCTATTTTTTTTCCTCCCACCTCTTTAAACAAGAGTTTAAAAAAAAAAAATAAAAAAAAGGAAAAGTTATAAAATGTAAAGAACTGGGTCATTCATGAGTTACTGAAATAATTTGTAAAAAATGAGGCGCCTGCTTCATTTCGGCTCTCCTTGAAATGAATCTACCTGGGCCCGTCCCTGGTGCCTCCTGGATTTCTCCGGGATTTGGGGCTGGAGGCCGGGTGGTCCCTGCGGAGCTGCCTCCTGGCGCCTCCTCCGTGCTCCGGGCAGGGGGACAAGGACAGGGCCCGCCATGGGCACGTGTTGCCCCCTGCCTCCCGTCCCCTCCGGGAGCAACTTGGGTCACTTGGGAGGGTGGAAGTTGGGGCCCGATGGGGCCCAGCACGAGGACACGCGCGTGGGGACCGGGGCAGCTGGAGCCAGGACCGCTCGTGTGACCTCTTCTCCATCCCTCCCTCCGCATCCCTGGGAGAGCAGACGGCGGATCCAAAAGGCCACGTTCCTACTGCTGGGCACATCCCAGGGCTGGGCTGTATCCAGAGGGAGCTGCCCGGGACCGGGTCCTCCCCGTCCGCCCCACTGAGGGCTCCCGACCGGGAGCCGGGACCCCCGTGCCCCACGTCACTATTTAATTAGATGTCCCTGATTAACCAAACTTGGTGTTCGGCTTCCTCCTGCCCTCGTCTTTCCTGGCTCCGAATCAATGGCTTTGATATGCTAATTAGGGAGTAATTTAATTTCAAAAGGCCGCAATTAACAAGGGTGTTGTGGACATGCTGTAGTTAAGCGGCGTAATCTAATTTGCATTAGTAACAAGCAGGGACTAATTAGAAGCTTAATTAGACACTTAGACGGCTCTTGTGTTTACTTTCCTAATGAGCTGGAGTGTGGGGCTCTTTTTTTTAATCTTTTCAAGAGCGCAGGGGAGGGGAGCGGGGACGGCGGCTCCATCCCAGCGCCCACCGTGGCATCCCACGGCACTCGTGCGGCAACGGTTCCTCCTTATTCCTTGCATCTGAGCAGGGAATAGGCAAATGTTGGGCGGCTGCTTTTCCCCAGGGCTCCTTTCCTGTGGTTTCCGGGCCATCAGAGTTGTCCCTGGGCTTTGCCAGGGTCGGGGCATCTTCCGCGCGACTTCAGAGGGAGCTCCGGAGAGCAGAGTCTTCCTGGGAGTGAGGCAGGGCCTGGATGGGATTGTCCGGGCCCTGAGCACAGGATCCGGCTGGTCCCAAGGGATGCGGCGCCCTCGGAGGCACTCGGGCTTCTGGATGCTCCCTTGGCTTTGCCTGAACAGGCTGCCCCAGCTTTCCAGGGGGAAACAGCTCTGTTATTCCCAAAGGACTTTCTGGGCTCATCCCGAGCGGGGCAGCTGCGGAGCTGCCGCAGGTGGGAGAGGTCTGCCCACCAGGGAGGAGGAAGAGGAGGGTGCCGGGCTTGCCTTCCTCCCAGAGAAGTTAGTTGCTGGGAGCGAGATGAAAGTGGGAGATGAAAGTGCCCGGAGGTGTGATCCCATTAAAGTGGTGCCTGGACTTAGCCAATCCTTGGCTCCTTAAATCTCTTCTAATTTACTGTAATGCTTTAAATTCGGTTTAGCTCCCCCAGACTTTTATTTTAATCCCCTCTCCACATTTCCATGTGTTTGTGTGTTAATTAAAGGGTAAAAAGCCACTCTCGGAGCAATCCCGGCTGCTGCCGCTCCTCTTCGAGCCGAAGCCTTTCAAGATTAGCGAGCCGCTTCCGAAAGACTTTGCCGCGCCGGCCCCGGGCGAGCAGGTTGCTCAACTTCCCGCAGCTCGGAGCAGCTCCGGCGCCGGCGGTTGAGCATTCCCGAAGCTCACGCGCGTGCCGGGCTCCTCCGGACCCGCTTGCTCTCCTTATTCCGCCGGATCGATGTCAGTCGGCGCCGCTCCGCAGTTGTGCGGGGTTTGCCCGGCTGGTTGTGCTCGGGTAGGTTGCTGCGCGCGGCCGAGTGTCCCATGGTTTGTGCTGCTGTTTTGTCCTTATCCCTGTTGGGGTGTCTTTTCCGGAAGCTTTTATTGCTCCTGGGGAAACTGAGGCAAGGCGGCGTCCGTCTACGGTGCGATGGGGGTTGATGCTGCCGGCATGGGGACCGGGTAAGAAGGCTTGGTTAATCCCAGCATCTCCTAAATAAATATATATACATTATATATATATATATGTATATACACACATGCACACATAAAAATATACATACACACATACAGAAATATGTATTTATATGGATTTGTACTGGGGTCAGCGTGTCCCCATCGTGGCGTGCGCGGGAAGGTCGCGGCGCGCACGTGCGTCCGCATGCTCGCGCCCTGACCCCGGCCACGCACGCTCTCCTGGGGATAGCCCTTAATTGCGCTAATTAGAGAGCGTGGAGGTGTTAATTGGAAAGCGCCAGCATCGGGCCTCGTGCGGCGGTGATGGGGGAGCAAAACGCCAATAAATCTGAATGGAGATCTTGGCCGCGCGGTAGCGGCGAGTCGCAGGGTGTCGAGGAATCGTTGCTGCTCAGATGAAACAACTGTTAATTAAAAGGCAGCCGTAATTAGTAGATGCTCGTTGCCATACGGCACTGCTGAGGGCAGGGGGATTCTCTTTGCAGCATCCGTAGTTCTCGGCTTCTCCAGGTTTGTCCCGCGCAAGGTGCGTGCAGCAAGGGGGGGAAATGAAAGAGCAGTTACTCGGGGGAAGCAGTTATTTGGTGAAAAGGGCTTTGATTCTGCCCTCCAGAAACGGTGCTTAGTGAGACCTCGGCCCTGCTTTGCTGGAGGCTCCCCTGCTTTGGAGCAAATTCCCACTTTTGCCCTTTTCCTGGGTGCTGCCCATCCCGGGCCTCCAGCACCATCAGCCTGATCCAAAGGTGCTCGTCCCCCATTTACGTCGCCACTGTAACATTCAGACACCGGCTGCGTTGTTTTTTCTTTAAGGTTTTGCAAAACTTTTACAGGCACGGAAATATTTTCACTGTTATTATTATTATTACTTTCTTTTATTACTTCCCTTGCAGTGTCGGGAGCCCGAGCGCGCCAGCAGCCCGTAGGGTTTGAGCAGATTTCCGGGGCTTGGAGAGCGAACGGAGCTGGGCCCGGCTGGAGGCGTTCTGACCCGGAGCCGCGGGCTCCGGCGTCCCGGCTCCGTTCGGGAACCGGCTCGGATGCTTTCTGGGGGAAGGTAAAGAGAGCCCATGGTTACAGCTCGTTTGCGGGAGGAGATTTCCTCCTAATTCCCAACTGTCAGGCTTGAATTTATGCCCTGAAGCCAGGAAAGTTTAAATCCTTTCCAAAACTTTTCTCCTCTCTTTCTTTTTTATTTTTTCCTTTTCCCCCCCTTTTTTTTTAGTACTTCCTGTTGTAACTTGGGATATTCTTGTTCTCCATATAAAAGTCAAATGCTGTCTCGAGTCCCGCTGAGTTTTTGGCCGTGGTGATGCCTTGTGACTTCTGCATGCAGCCGGAGCCCGTGGGGCCTCTCACGTGCTCGGAACTCGGGGCTACCTGCGGCCTTATCCGAAGGAAAACGAGAGAAGTAACAAGAAAAATATAAATCTTTCCAAAAGCCTCTTGCTTGACGCAGCAGAGAGGGAGCAAATCAAGATTCCGAGGCTAAAATGGGGCTGGAAACCAAGCGAGGCTGAGGATTTGGGGCAGCGCGGGGAGGCTCTGCGGGGCGCAGAGCTCCTGTGGGTGCTGGGGCCGCTGCACATGTGGCTCTGTGCTGAACTGGGGCCACCTGCTTCCCGTTTCTCTTCCTTTCCTCTTTTTTTTTTTGTCTTCTTTTTTCTCTATTTTTTCCCCTAACGCGGCGTCTGTGCAAAGGCGCTCCCTTTTCTGGGAATCGCCGCTCCCTTCTCGGAAAGCGGCTCCGCTCCTCGGGCCCCGCGGTCCCGGCATCCCCGCGTGCCACTTCTGCATTTTAAGAAAAATAAATAAATAAATAAATGCAGTAATCCCTTTAACCTTGAATTCTCCTGCAGCCACCAGCGTGTCACCGCGCGCGTCCGTGTGCCTGCGCCCGTGGGGGTTTTTGATAGTGCGAGGACTGCAGGAGGGAGCCAGCAGCTCCACATGGGAATTAATGTCAGTCATATACCCTGCGGAAATGACTTTTGAAATGCATATAATCTCAAACATGCAAATGAGAAGCTTGCTTCACCCTGTTTAATATGAATGATCAGCTTCTGAATAGCTATTATTACACGCCACATTTCGGCAATTATGTTGTTCGCGGTTTGTCTTTCTATCTCTTTTTGGTGAGGGGGGGGAGAAGAAGGGAGAAAAGAGGAGAAGAAAGGGGAGGAAGCAGCTCTTGCCCCCATCCCCATCGCTGCTCCTCTCCGCTTGCAAACTTGCCCAGCTCTGAGCAGCGCCGGGCGGGGGCTCTTCCCAGTTCAGCTTCTCCGCTCCCTTTGTATCCAGGTGCTCCTTAGGTTGGAACAGAGGTCAAAACTCCTTCCCAAATCTTGCAATATCCCAGTACTGGGGCACAGGAGGAAGAGCTTTGCCTCGGATCTTCAGGGGGAGATTAGCAGGGGAAACCCACGAGGAAAAGGCTCCGGCCCCAAGAGGGATCAGCAGGAATTCTGTCCCTGGATTAAATAAAACCGGTGTAAAACTTTGCAGAGGAGCCGCATGAGGCTAAAGCAGGGGATAAAATGCAGCGTGTGCCGCGCGTCCCGCGGGAGCCGGGAGGTAGCTGGGAAGAGGGCACCGTTTTCGGGCCAGTGTTTCCTGATGTCGTTGGCTCTGCTTTTTCTGTTGGAAAAGGCCTGTTTGCTGGAACTCCTTGGAAACATGTCAGCTCCGAAGCGCTTGAGGTGGAGTCCGCTCATGTCTGGAACCTCCACCATGCCGAGCTTCTTGAGGGAAGGATTTGGGGACCCCTAGTTCTTTGCAACAATCCACAATTTTTGTTTCTTTTTCAGGATTTCTGTTATTTTGTTCTCTCCTGTTCAGGGGAGAGAGGAGAAACGCAGCAATTCCTGCATTCCCGAGCGGGATGCAGCCGGGGCCGCTGCTCTCTCCTCAGCCCGGCCTCTCTCCTTCCCTTGCCCCTGCAGGTCCTGCTAGCGAGTCATGATGGTTGAATCCGCCTCGGAGACGATCCGCTCCACTCCCTCCGGCCAGAACGGGGTCAGCAGCCTGGCCAACCAGCCCGATGGCGGCGGCGGCGGCGGCGGCCGGGAGGGAGCGGCCAGCGGGGAGCCCAACGGCGAGATGAGCCCCGTGGAGCTCCTGCACCTCCAGCAGCAGCAGGTAGGAGAGGCGCCCGCTTCTTCCTCCCGCCCTCCTCCTCCTCCTCGCTACCTGCTGCCTCCCAGAACCCCGCGCGAGGCAGCCACGGATCGGGCCCTCCGAGCGTTTGCGTTTGTGGCCGGGAGGCCTGGAAAATCCCGTTGGCCGTAAAACAAGGATCAGGCGATTCTGCTACGTTGGTCCTTGGTCGCTGGGACGGTGCCCCGGGTGGTTTCCCCTTGCGCGCGCGTCCCTGCGGTGCCGTGGGGGCCGGGCCCGTGTGCGCGCGCGGGCAGGTTACCTTTGCAAACAAACTTTGGAGAAAACATAAATTTCCCTTCCTCGGATACTAAATAAGGCAATGATCCCTGCCTCGTACGGAGCTCGCCTCCCCGAGCCATAAATTCCAGCGTGAAAGCTGTAAAAAATTGCTGTGTCTGATACTTTAGTAGTGAGTGCTGTAAATCCATTACCTGAATAACAGCCGTTTCTCACGCAGTTAAGCCCCCGTTCCCCTGATCTGCAGGGTAATCATGCGTGTAATGTCCCCCTGCCCGAGGAGCCGCCGCCGCGCGCTC
>VZSV01000183.1:636681-653664 GCA_013398735.1 Nothocercus julius | reverse complement strand
AGGCGAGAGATTAAATTTAGTGGCCGAAGTGCAAGTTGGGGCTGAGGTGCCTCCGATCCGTTGGAGCCGAGCGGAGCGCTCCGCTGGCAGGGTCCCGCGCTCCTTGGCTCGCCCGCTTGGCTCTGCCAGAGGAGGTGGAATCCGGCCTGGAAGAGCATGAGAGCCTCTGGGGAAAGAGTTAACGAATTAAGCTCCAGGTATGTTGGGTGGAAACCGGGATAATGGTCGATTTCCCCTCCGGAGTCCACACGCCCTGGCTGGGGGACGAGTCGCTCGCTCCAGCCCGGAGCGCCGGGATCCTCCTGTTCCGTTTGCTCCGGGTTCCGTGTCCCGGTGCAGGGAGAGCCGCCTCTCCCGGCTCCTTGCCTCAGTGCCTGGGAAGTCCTGGGAGCTTCTCCAGCTTCCCGGGAGCCGCTCCTGGCACCGCGTTTCTGCTGTCTGGACATCATGTTCGGCTGTGCCTGGGATTAATCCGAGACAGGTTTTATTTGCCGCCCCCACGTTCACTGTTTCGCGTTTCTTGGTGCTCTGGTGTTTTTTGCAGCCCAGCTGCCAAACGAAAGGCACGTGCAGAAGTGGGACGAGGAGCGTCTCGAGCGAGCAGCGGGTGAGGCAGCACGAGCTGGGAATGCTGGAATTGCGGGAGCCTTTTCCCAGGGGCTCTTAAACCCCCTGGTTGCCTTCAGAGGTGCTGGCTTCCAGTCCGTGTGGTTAAAGGGGTAAATTCCACCTCTGCCCTGGGCCTCATTAGAAGAAATAGCATGAGATGCACTGGGGCACTGGCAAAACCCTGCCTATATTTTTCTGATTAAGTTCTAGCAGTTAAAAAATATGTTAGTTAAATCGGCGTCATCCTGCAGCGAAGACCACGTTAAAATCCTCCACGGAGAAAGCCAGGTGGGGAGCTCTGTGCTTGTACGAAGCCCACGGGCCACCCCGGCAAAGGAAGAATTCCCGTCCTCTTCCCAAGCTCTGGAACGTGTCGCTGCTGCTCTTTTGGAGGACAAAGCTGAGCAGCACCAGCCCTTGACGTCAGCGCCTGAGACACTGCAAACTTTTTAATGGGATAATTTGCTGATCAAAGGGAGCCGTGCAGGAGCGTGATGAATTTGACACAACCCATTCATTCCTAATTACGGGTAGCGTGCTAATGACTCCTGAATAACACCGTGCAGCAGGATACAAGTTTAAAAAAATGATCTTGCTCCGGCTCGTGCGGAGGGGAAAGCGCAGCCGGATTGAGAGGGAGACTTTTGCTCTCCTGCAGTCAGGTGGTTTCTGGAGTAAGGGTTGATTACGGGCAATGTGCTGCGTGCTTTTCCCTATGGAAAACTTCATCCTGCCAGGATGAAGCATCTCTCCAGGACACGCTCTAACCCAAACCCGGGGCCTCGCTGGGGCTGGGGCTGGGGCCGGGCGGGCGGCCCTGCCTGCCATTGTCAGGCCATGTCATTTTTTCCTGTAAATCTTGTAATTTCGTGCTTCAGAGCACAACAAAGTGAGAGTCAGCAGGGAGTGAATTAAATCCCCGCCGAGAGGCGGCGCGGGGCGGGCGGGCGCCCCCGCTCCCGCTGCCCCTTCCCGCGCGCCGCCGACCTTCCCGCTCCCCGTCCCGCTCCCCGTCCCGTCCCGCCACCCTTCAGAGGCCGAGCCCGGCGCTGGCACCAGCCGCGTTCATCTCGTTGGAGCAATTTGCTGGTTTTAATAAACTCCGGCCGGCTTCCCGGGCATCCCGAAGCCTCGTAAATCCCGGGGCTGTCCTCGCGTCTCCCGCTGTGCGGCCGGGGCAGCTCAAGCCGGGCGGGCAGGAGAGCGGCTCTTCTGCAGGGCAGTGGCTGGGATTGGGAATGGCGATCCTGGGATCGTTCTGCCTGGCGTGCTGCCCCGCAGCCGGGATCTCTTCCTGCTTGATGTTCTCCATCCACTCTGGCTTTGGTTGCACCCACGTGGGCTTTAGGATCAGCCTTGGTGGCCTGGCCGTCCCCGACCTGTGCCGTGAGTCCCGCAAAGCCGAGGAGCGATGCCAGGGCTCCGATCGGCTGGAGCGAGACGCAGCCGGTGTCTTTTGTGGTTGCATTTTGCCTGTTTTTGGTAGAGCAGTTGGTTGAGTCGGCGCTTTGCCGTGCGCCAGCCGCCCGCGGATGCCGGAGGAGTTTCACATGGTGCAGACAGGGAAAGGCACCGACTGAGCGGCCGGAGGTGCAGGGAGAGCGTGGGCGGCTGGGATGCCCCATGCTCAGCTCCTTGCTGCAATTCCCACCACAACTCCAGGAACCTGGAGCGCGGGCCAGGGAGCGCCTGGGCCACCCCTCGCATTCCCCCCTCGGGGAGCTGCTCGTCCTGCAGCTCCGTTCATCTCCGGGACACAGCACTAGCGTCCGCACGGTCCATCCCGTATGGAAATTCCTGGGCTTTCGCGGGGCTGTTTGATGCTTTGCAAGCACCCGCTTCACTTCCTGCCTTGGCTGCATTTGGGGCACAGCTGCTGGGCTGGGTCCCTGCGTGCGAAACTAATTTTTTTAATAAAAAAGGCCGGACCGCGTCCACCTTCAGCATGGACAGACCGCGCGCTGGCGTCTGCAGCCGAACCGCGGGCGGCTCCTTCCCGAGCGAAAACCGGCTTTTGGCAGCGACTTTGTTCCTTCTGAGCTGCGAAAGGGGGGGCGGAAAATGCAGCCCCGGCAGCCCCTCTCCGCCGGCCGCCGCCTGGAAGCCGGCGCGGTGATTTACGGCCGGGGTGTTGACAGCGCGGGGAACCCACATGCTGTTTGCAGCACCGCCAAGCTGGGCGCTGACCCGGCGCCCTCCGCCCCCCGCCGGCCCCGCGCCCTCATAAAAACCCGTCTCGCAGGCAGCGCCGCAAGGGCTTTGTTGTGCACAGCCCTCCCCGAAAGGGGAGAGCGAGCAAAACCCCGTGCGCGCACAGAGGTTTCTGCAAAAGCCGCAATAAGGAGCGTCCGAGGAAGCGCGGGCGGAGCAGCAGGCGCAGGGCTGCTTCGCGTCCCCCCCGCTGCACCAGATCCCCCCCTTTGGGCTCGCGCGCAGCCCCGCGCGCTCGCACTTGTTGCTCTCTCCTCCTTGCAGGATTCTCTCCCATCCCGCGTTTGCAGGAGGCTGCTGCCGTGGGTTGCTCGCTCTGACACCCGTCCTTTTAACCCTGTGCATTGTTTTTTCCCCCATTTGCACGACAGCCACCTCCTTCGGGCAAGACCTTGTGCAAACTAGCGCGTGTTAAGGAAACTTGTTGTAAAAAGCAGCAGGTTGCACTCAGGGCGCTCACCAGCGCTACGCAACTTCGGCACGGCCGGGAACGCCGACAGCTGCACGGAGTTATTTGGGCAGGGCGGAAACCGCGCGGCGCGCGACCAGAATCCCGGCTGGCGACGGGGACTCTCGGTGCTACAATGTGACGATCAGCTGTATAATTAAATACAGGCGGCGGCTTTAGGCATGTGGGTTGTCAGCGGCAGGAGGAAAACCCCGCGCGCTGCGCGGCGGCTCCGCGGGAGCGCCCGGGCGGCCGCGCTCCTTCGGTTGCAGCTGTGGGCAGCACTGCCTGCAAAGGGGGTGGAGGTGATGCTGGCGGGAAATGGGCCAAATCTTGGAAAATTCCAGCCCTGAGTGATTTGCGGGAGGTTGCGCGCAGGCCTTTGGCGCAGCAGGGAGGCTCCCCGTTAATCCCAAGGGATCGGAGAAGCGGCGCATCCGGCGCCGGGCCCCGTGCGCGCCGCCCACCCGTGTGTCTCTTTTGCAGGCTCTCCAGGTGGCTCGCCAGTTCCTGCTGCAGCAGGCCGCGGGGCTCAGCTCGCCCGGCGGCAATGACACCAAGCAGCCCGCGGTGCAGGTGAGGCCGCACGCGCGCCCGGCCAGCCCCATTCCCCTGCCAGCTTTTCCCTAGCTCCCGCTGCATCCCTCGCCTTCGGCTTTGCCCCGGCAGGGTCACGGATGGGGCCAGGAGGGACCCTTGAAATGCCCCGATGCCATCGGTGCTGGCACCGGGATGGGATTTGCCTCGTGCACGGGTGTTTTCTGCAACAGACACCAGGCTTGAGTGGTGGGAATTATCCTGGGAAAGACAGATGCTGGGGGCAGCGTGTCCCGCTCCCCATGAGGACCTTCCCTTTGCTCCCTGACCACTTTGTCCGGGAAGGAAGGGGCAGACGGGATGGAAGGAGGGAAGCAAAGGGGCCTGGAGAGCACAGGGGAGGGAGGAAAGAAGCAAAGCCCAAGTGACTGGGAAGCGACAACTTAAATAGCCGTGCGGAGGGGCTCTCCCTTCAGGCTAATTAAATTTATCGGAGAACAGCAGGTTACCTTATTAGAGCCACGTGGGCTTAATTAACAAAGGGAAGTAATTAGCATAGGCTCTCTGCGAGCCGGAGGTCCTGCCCGCGCCAGCGGCGGCGGGGAGCAGAGCTGCCTTCCTCGCCCACCGTCCTCCTCGCCCCACTCTCCAGGACGCGCCGGAGGCCCCGGGCGCTCCGGCCGGCTCTGCCAGCTGCTCTCCGTTATCTTCCCTGCGTTCCCCCGCTGACCCGTTGGGGTCCAAACTGTGGAATTGCATCTCTGCTGGAAAACGGGGGGTTGCAGAGTGCGCAGGGCCTCCTGCAGCCTTTTGCTCCCGATTCCTCATGGCCTTTGCCACCGCCCGGCTCCAGAGCGGCGCTGCCCGGCCTGATTCCCAGGGAGCGGCAGGGACGCGGCATGGCAGGGATACAGCCCAGCCGGCCTTCGAGCGAGCGGCTTTTTTCCCGAGCGCGTTTGCAGGAAGGAAGCGCAGTCAGTGCATGGAAAATCTCTCGGAAGAACAAAGGCAGAAAGAGTGAAGTCAGATTCCGGTAAGGGCCGTCCCGCTCTCCCTGCCGTCGCTTCCCTCCCTGCGCTCTCCGGCCCTTCACCTCCGTCTTCCCGGCCGCGCGGCCGGCTTTTCCAGAGTTAACTCGGCCTGCCTTCCTCTCCCCCCTCCCTCCTCCTCCTCCTCCCTTTTGTGTTGCAAAGGAACTTGTGAAAGTGGCAGACGTGAGTCAGAAATAGCTCATAACTCAGCGGCCTCCCCCCGGCCCGCGCCGGCAGCTGGAGCGCGATCCCGCCGCGGGGAGATAGGGATTAAGCAGGCTCCTTTGAAAGGAAGTTTATCTAACGGCGGAGTGGTGTGGATGAGACTGGCCAGGACGGCTGCGCCGCCGCGGGGGGAGGCCGCGGAGGAGGAGGAGGAAGAGGAGGAGGAGGAAGGCTGCATCCTCCTCAAAGTCGATCCCGCCCGGGGAGGGGGAGAGCAGCACAGGGAACGCGGCGTTCCCAAATCCCGGCAAACGGGGAGCGCGGGGCCCTGGTGGCCGTCACCCTTTGCGGGCCTGTCCTGCGGTGGTGCAGGTGCACGGCAGCCCGCGGGCTCCGCGGCGGCAGAATGGCCAGTCCGGGGGGCTTTTGCAGGAGCGCGAGGTTGCCGAGGATGCCGAAGGGCAGCGGCCGAAGCCGCGGTCCCCTTGCTTGGCAGCTCGCGGGGAGAAGCAGTTTCTGAGCTTCCTCCTGGCCCCCTGGCCAAGGGCAGCTTTGCAGGAGCCCCGGGATTCCTACAAAGTCGCCGCTGCTTCCGCAGCTGCCGGCGCACGTGGAGTGAGCGGCACGTGGGACGGTGCCGGGACTCCGCGCCGCGGGAATGCGAGCGGCACCGGCGGCTCCCGAAAACCAAACCGGGAGCTGCTGAGCTCCACGGCGGTGGCGGTTTTGGGTAGGCACCCGCCGTCCCCCGGTGCCTGGCGGGGTAGGTGCATGAGGACACTCTAACAGCCGACACTCCCGTTCCGGCTGCCTGAAAAGAGAGAAAACAGCGACAACAAAAACACCTGGATTTAAAACACTTTGGGGTTTTTTGCAACTTTGGAGCAATTAGAAACTTGGCAGAGATGGGTGACTGTTGCACCGGCGGCTTCTCGCGGCACACGGCTCGCGCAGCGCTGGGCCCCGCTCTTGGTGCCGCTTTGAGGCCGCGGGACCCGCCGAATCGTCGGGTTTTAGGGAATTTTGTGACTTTTCCCTTCCCACGGCGGGAATGGGAGATCCCAGCAGGGCTGGGGAAGGCAACTTGCTGCAGTCGAGGAGCCTCCGCGACGGGCGCGGGGGTGACGGGCACCCAGGGAAGGGAGAGGAGTTGGGAGCAAACTGCGGGAAATTGCTTTTCCTTTGTCTGCCGTGGCGGGGAGGCTGCTGGAGCGGAAAAGTGCATTTTGTTGATTTGAAACTTGTGTGAAATGGGTAATGAAGACAGATCAATACCAGCCCCTCTGCTTCCCTGCGCGCGCTTGCCGGGCGAGCTCGGTCGCCGCTTCCCCCCGCCGCGACGGCTTCGCTTTGCTGCCCGAGCCGGGCTTTGCCAGGCCGCTCAGCGCCCTCGCGGCGGGACGGAGCCATCGAGCGGTGGGGTGGGTTTTGCGGGGCTTGCAGGGAGCTGCTCGCTTGGCAGCGAGGACAGCATGGACAGCGAGGCGGGAGCTTGGGAGCCTCGTGTTGGCTGCGGACCGGGGCTGGCAGGAGGAGCCTTTGTTCCCCCATAACCGTCCCGGCCTCTCCTGGGAGCACGGCCGGCTCCTTGGGAAAGCGCCGCGCGTGAGTAAGAGCTCATGCTGGGACCGGAGGTCAGCGCGGGAATGCCGGGATGCTGAGCGAGCCGCAGGCTCCGTGCCGGCATCGCGAGGAGCCCGGCAGCCGCATCCCGTGTTGCACCGTGAAGGCACCACTGGTCTCCTCGGCTCCAAGTTTGGGAATCCTCTCTCCTCCCAGGACATAAGCTCCCAGACGCTGCATTCCCCGGAATCTGCTTCCCGTTAAAGGAAAACCCCTCCGCGTTGCTCCCGGTCCTGCCACGTTACGCCCGGCCAAATCCCGCTTCGCTCAGCTGCCGGGGGCAGAGCTGCTCCGCGCTTCCCCTCTAATGCCCGGCTTGTTTTCCACCCACCGCCTGCTTATCCGCCCCCTCCCTGACCGCTCCGTTCTCCAGCACGGAGGGATTACAACCAAGACAGCCTGGAAAATCAGCCCCTCGAGACGGGGTTCGCGGCGCGCGGATCCGGCGTCAAGGCTTTTTGTTGGACAGCCAGAGCTGTTAGTAAGCAGTTTTGCGGGGTGGCAGGAGGCCAAGGCGTGAGTCAAGCCCTGCTGTGACTCGCTCGCCGGCAGATGCCAGCGCATGACACACGCGCGGGCCCTTCTTGGAGAGAAGCAGCCCGCGGTCCCGGTGACAAATCCCGGCCGTGCCCACGGATGATGCCGGAAGGAGGAATTGCAGCGTTGGGGAAAAGGAGCGTTGAAAAAATCGCAGCCCTGGTGCAAGGCACAGTGGTCTCTGCAGGGCTCCTCCTGCGCCGCATCGGGGCTCGTTCGGGCTTTTTTGGGTTTGGTGCAAGGTGCTGCCTGCTGGAAAAGCCTCCGGCCGTTCCGCAGACCAGGCTGCCAGGCTCCTAACTGGGAAACCACCAAGCCGGGTTTATCCCGGATGGTGGGAATGGCGGCTCCCGGCCAGCACAAGGAGCCGCGGGTTCCTCGAGGAGCCGCTTCCCCGCGTCAGCGTGGCATCCCGGCGAGCGCGGGGAGCGAGCCATTTAATGCAGACAAAGGTTGTATGAAAATATAATTCTGCTTTTGTTAGCAGCCATCAAACTCTAAAAAGCGTCGCTTTTGTTTTCTTGTAACATTGTGAAAACCTCGTGTCGGATCGAGAGCTGGGGCCCTCTCGACTAATCGCCTCTCCTTTGTGTTTTTAGATTATAGGGGCAATTAGTGTTGTCAAAACCTCTGGCAATTCTCTTTGCTCTTGACAGGGTGTCAGTCCGCTGGGCGAGAAATGGAAGGTGTTATAACTCTCCGGTAATTAGAGTGCCTCCGATTGGAAAATGCCGGCAAAGGCGGAGGAGCAGCCGCGCGTGGGGGCGGGGAGGCGGCCGGGCTGGGGGGATGGATGCAGATGAGCAATTAATTAGGGGCTCTCATTCCCTGCACATGGCGAGCCGAGGAATCGGCCGAGGGAAGGGAGCGGGATGCTCCGGCGCGCTTGCGAGCCGCCCCAGATGTGCCTGCCCAGCACAGCTGGTGGGAGCTGGTGTCTATCCCAGGGGAGCTTTGGATTTTTCCTGGGCTCGTGATGTCCGGGAAGGCGGCTGATGCCACAGCCTGCCCTGCGAACGGCACCGTCCCCGTGGGTCGATTCCCCCCGGCTCCAGCTGCAGGTGCCCCCGCGCAGCCTTGGGCGCCGGCGCGCTGCAATTAATAAATAACTCCGGCAAAGAGGCAGCTGGGGTGGGATCAGCGGCGGCAAATGAGACCGGGACCACTTGCGACACCTCCCTGGAGCAAAATGCCTGAGCAAACAGATAAGCCTTTGCTATGGCCCTTGGAGGTCGGCACGCTGGGGCACCCGCGATGGAGGGGGCAGCGCACGGGCATCCTCCGCTCGGCCTCTTGGAGGCCGCGGGGGTCCGGTTTGGAGAATTTGGCCTGGGATGGATCCCGGGATGGATCCCAGCCTGGGATCCATCACCTCGCACGTCCCCTGCGGATGATAACCCGCCGCGGGGGTTGGTGGGTTTTCCTCGCCCTCCCTGCCCCAGTGCCGTGATTCCAGCCTTGCCGGTGTCAGCTGGAGGGAAAAGCTTGGATGTGCCGATGGGAAAGCCGGCTGCCTCTTCCTGCCTGCTCCACTCCTCCAAGCGCTGGGCTTGGGTACCTCCCTGCGCTCCAGAGGCTTTTCCCTGCTTTGCCAGGGATGAGGATGCTCTCTGTGCTGCCAGCTCTTCTCCATGGCCACTTCCCGCTGCTGAACTGCATCCCAAGCAGGGAAAACGCAGTAGCCCCGGCCCTGCCTCCATCATCCCGTTGCATCCCGGTCTGCGTGCAGGCGGCCCAGGGGCATCTCCGGGTTCAGAGACCGACCCCTTCTCCGTCCCCTCGCCACCTCCCACCTCTTGCCCAGGAGCCCGGGGCCGGCGGGCGCGCGGCGCGTTCGGCCCCGCGGGACGTGACGTGTCGCTCGTCTCCGCAGGTCCCCGTCTCCGTGGCCATGATGTCCCCGCAGATGCTCACGCCGCAGCAGATGCAGCAGATCCTCTCCCCGCCCCAGCTGCAGGCCCTCCTGCAGCAGCAGCAGGCCATAATGCTGCAACAGGTAGGGCCCCCGCGCGATGCCGGGATGCGCGCTTTGCCGGGGAAGGGCTGGGCTTTTTCCTCCCGGATTTCCCCGGGGATCAGCCCGTCGCGTGCCCAGGGCTGCGATGTAAAGCCCGGCCCGTGCTTGCAGCGTGGCAGAGCCCCGCTCGCTGCCCGGGGCCGGGGCCTCGGAGCGAGCTCTGGCACGAGGGGCGTTTTGGGGCTGCTGCTTTCAGCAGGGAGAACCAGGAGCTTTCGGGGCAGGTGCCTGGGTGCCAGTCCTGGCTCCAGCCGCTTTCCAGAAGGCTCTGCAAGAAAAAGAGGAGCAGAGAGGGAGGAAAGAAAAGGAAAAAAAAAAAAAAAAAAAAAAAGGGAAGAGAGGGGAAAAAATCCACCCTAAACTACGAAGCAAAACAGGCTTCTTAGGTAAACAGCTCGGCCAGGGGAGCGAGAGAAGGAGCGATGCCGCAAGCATCCTCCCCACCCTTCCTCCTGCCTCCCGTACCTGTTTACTCCAAACACGCCGATAAGGATTCAAGGTTGGCCCCAGGGAAAGAACAAAGGGTAAACACTACCCTGGGTGGGTCCTGCTCTGAGCCGCTCTGGAGCCGGATAAAGAAACACGTTTGACTGCAAATTAAACAACCCAGGCCGGAATAGCTCGCATTCTCCACCAGAAGAAAACCAAACATCACACCTCTCACCCCTGACCCAATGTTCCCGCGGCCGAGGCGCGGGGACCCGGCTTTGATTGGCTTTGGGGTAAACACGGAGCCTTTCCAAACCTGTCCGCCGGCACAAAAAGCAAAGTTGCTGCTGTCAGCGCTGTCAGCCCCGAGCTGATAAAGGCTTCCCGGCATCTGCAGGGGCATTCCGGAGGAGCCGGCGTCTCCCTGCGCCCCGGCGAGGAGGGAGGGAGGCCGCTGACCTCCCCGCGCCTCCGGCCCCCTCCCGCACATCCATCACCAACAGTTTACTTAGCGGGGCTGGGGCGAGAGCTGCCGTCCCCCCGGCACGTCCCGGTGCTGCCTGCGGCGCCCTGGGAGCCGTTTCGGGAATCTCTGCCGCTTTGCCATCAGGCTGCCCATGGGCCGGCCCCGTTAGCCTCCGCTTTGCTGGCAACAGAAGCAAGATGCCGCGAGGGTTGCAAACACTTCCAGCCGGGCCCAAAATCTGCGCTCGCCGGCTTCCCTCTGCCCTCGGAGCGGCCGGGTTTGCTGCACCAGGAGCAAGCCCAGCACGTGCGCGTTATACACAAGGTCCGCGGAGCCGGGAATGGTTGGAAACGAAGGGCAGCATCAGGCTGTGCCCTTTGGGGATTCCTTTTCTCCTTTACTGTGAGGCTCTGGAGCCCTTAGGTGCCTCCAGGAACATGATCCCAATTTCTATTCTGCAGCTCTAAAGGCTCCGGGCCGAGGCTTCTCCTCTCGGCTCTAAGCCGTGAGTCTCCCGGGATCCCAGGGCTCCCGGCACTGGCGTAACCGGCGCAAGGCGGGCGCCGGGCGGGGGCTTGCGCTAGGCAGCGAGAGCCCAAGCGGATATCTCCGCTGCTAAACCTGGCCTGCTTTCTCCCTCCCAGTTCCAGGAATATTACAAGAAGCAACAGGAGCAGCTTCACCTGCAGCTATTGACACAGCAGCAAGCTGGAAAGCAGCAACCCAAAGAGGTGAGCTCATCCTGCCGGGTCCCGCGGGCCGCGATCCCATCCGGATCGCGGTGAAAGGGGGGAACAGCACAAAATGGGATGTGCGCGAGTCCCGGATGCGCCCTGGGAGCTCCCTGTCCCGGCGGCTCAGGTGGTGCCGGATCTTTGGTGCCGTGCATGGATGTGCAGGTGGGATATGAGCAAACGATGCTGGAGTCTGCCCTCTGCAATGGCTTCAGGAAGGTGAAGGGCCCCTTTAGCCTTGCTGTGAATGGGCATTCCTTAAGGAAAGGCCCTTTGAGGCAGAGAGGGGCCGGTTTGGCCCTTGCCGAGCCCATCCAAATGCAGAGCAGCGCCCGCGAGCAGGGACGGTTGGGTAAAAACCCCAAAGAGGGTTTTTGCACCGGGAAAAGCAGATCGGACCCCACCAAAGCACTGTGCAAAATCACCCCGGCTCCAGCAAAAGGCTTTTCCGCAGGGAGAGGCTCAGACCGGGCCTGGCGTCGGCCACTGCGGTGAGGCCGGCGGCGTCTTGCCGGGACGGACCCTTCGCTGGGGAGGCCGTTGCGTGCGCAGCGAGGTGTTTGTGCGGGCCGGATGACATCAGCCTGGCATAAGTGCATTTACACAACAGGTTTTATTGCCGTTTCTCTCAGGAGCAGCCGCCTCGGGGTTGTGGCTGTCTCAGCAGAACGCTGCCCCGTGGCCCGGTCGCGGCTCCGGGCCGGCCCCGACGCGCAGCAGGGAAGGGGCGGCATTCGGGCATCACCTTCCCTCCTGTTTTACTTCCCATCCCCGGAGCCAGGGAGCAGCGCCGGGGGCTTTTCCTTGCAGTCCAGCCTCTCCGTGTGCGGGACTCGTCCGGCTGTTTTTGCTGCACGGAGCAATTGGGGCTGGTGTGGAGGAGGCAAAGCGGCCAAGCGCGTGCGCAGCGAGGCCGGAGCGCGCCGGGGCCGGCGCCCACGCAGCCTCCCGCGGACTTTGGGCCCGGCTTGCAGTGCGGGCTCCCGCCGTGCCTGCGCCGCGCGCAGGGTCGGGTTTTATCGGAGCCGTCGCCGGGAGCGGGAGCAGCTGCGGGTGCTCGGGGGGCACAAATCTGAGTTTCCTCAAGGACCTCCCTCCCGGCTCCAGTACCGTGAAGTTCCAGCAAGGAGAGTGCTAAGGAAGTTCAAAGCGCGTATCAACTTCCAAGGAAACGCTACGAAGGATCGGCCGGGGCAAATGGGAGCCTGCGGGTACGTGCCTGCCGCGATGGTGTCGCTTCCGCCTGCGGAGCTGGGAATAGCAGGGACATCTCCAGCATCTTTGTGCCCGGCTGGTGTTGGTTCCTCTGTGCAAACTCATGGCGGGATTTTCTTCCCAACCGCTGGAGAGCCCCCAGAGCAGAAGAGCTGGAAAAGCGGGAGAGAGGAGGATGGGAACATGGTGGAAGCCCGAGCTGGAGCACGGCCTGTCCAAGAGGATGCAGGGATGGGGTTTGCCTGCATCCTGCCCAGGAGCTGCCCACCCGGACAGAGGGGGTGGCCACGTGGGGACAGGCTGGGGACAACCGTCACGCCCAGCTGCCACCAGGCATCCTGCCGCCCTTCCTAGAGGCTTTTGCTCTGTTTTGCAAGGAGGAAGCCCCGGCCAAGCAAAGCCTGGCCACGTCCCCCGTGCTGGTGGAACGCGAAACTCGGATGCTGGCGGGATCGCTCGGCTGGTCCCTCGCCCCGGTGCAAAGGTCCCCTGGCTGGAACATCCTCTCAGCTGCTCGTCCTCCTTACGGCAGCAGCCGGGAGCTGGGCTAAGGGAAGGCGCCTGCTGCACCTGCGTGCTCTCCGTGCTCGCCAAGGGGCCCTTCCTCCTCCTCCTCCTCCTCCTCCTCCCCTCGGCGCAGCGTCCCCCGTGTCCAGCGGGGCCGGCGAGGGGGCAGCGTGCGGGGGCCCTGCCTGGCAAGCAAAGCCCGGCGTCAGCTTAATGAACTGCTCCTGTCAGTCCCGAGTGTCACGCCGAAACTCCTCCTGATGTGCTCATAAATCAAAGTGACGGCGCCTCTTACCCCGCGAGCTGCACCCAGTCAGCTGCGGCTAATGCAAGCCGAGCGCAGGCAAAGCCCCGCTCGGAGCCCCCCGGGACGGGATCCGCACAGGGACACCGGGACCAAAGGCGGGATCCCCTCCCAGTGCAGCCGACGGGCACCAGCCACTGGCAGGGTCGGGATGGGGAAGGGTTTTCTTCGTGTTTTCAGATTTTCAGTTGCACGCAGACAAGGTTTGGGCTTCATCGCTTCTGCTCGTGCTGCTGTCACTGTGACCGCGGAGGTGTCCGGGGGAAGACGGGGAGGGGGAGCTGCCTCCGCGGTGTCCCCAGGGCCGTCCTGTGGTGCAGCGCGTGCTAGGGAGCGGGGAGGCCGCGAGGCTCTTGAGGAAGGAGCTTCGAGTGGCACCTGCACCGCAGAGCAGCGAGGCCTGGGACGAGGCAGAGAGGATCCGGCCCTGGAGGCGGCTCCTGGGGGCTTTGAACACTCGCTGTGCCCTAAAGAGGGCTCAAAATCCGCCTGGCGTTGCAGCAGATTTGCAGGGTAGCGCCTGGAGCCTCTGTTCTCCGGAGCCTCTCTGTGGTGGTGGCATCAGCGGGAAGATGTCCCCATCCCCAGGGGATCGGGAGCTCGCTGAGACGCTCTGCTTTGCGTCGCAAGTCCCTATGCTGGACGTGCCTCTCGGCAAAGCTTCTGCACTCAAATGCTGGCCCCAAAAGGGCCAAAAACAGGCACTCGGCCGTCCCGCATCGCAGCACAAAGCGGCGCTCGAGGGGTTTCGGAGCCAACCCGCTAACGAGAGCGGCAGCCCCAGCGGCTCCCCTGGCCTGTTAGCAGCTGCCCTTCCCCGTCCCTAATTGAATTCTCTCCCCTTCAGTTAATTCTCATGGATTTCCTGGGGCCTCCCCAGGGATGGATCCTGCCTAACAAGTTTAGGGCTGGCTGTGGCTCTGGGGGAGGCTGGGGGGGCCCGGGACGTGTCCCCGGAGCAGCAGGGACGGGCCGCGGCTGACGTCCCGCGTGCTCGCGCCGCAGCTGGTGGTTTTGTGCCCTCCCCAACAAGAAGGGGCGTCTTGACGTGGTCGTTTCGGGGCTATGAAGGAGCATTTCCCCGCTGGCCCGAGGCGGCCCCCTTTGCGGGCGCCGTGCCGCGGTGCTGGGGCGCTCGGCACGCGCGCCGGAGCCTCCCCACGCAGCGGCCGCGTGCTCCCGGGGCGCTCCGTGCTCCGCGGCAGCGCCCGGCTCCGCGCGCTCCCGCGCTTCCTTGTTTCTTTTCTTTTTTTTTCTCCTTTTCCTCTCTCGCTTCCCCTCCTCTTCCGAGAGATCAAAGCCTCCGCCTGGCGCGGCGGCGAGCCGAGCAGGCAGCGCGGCCGGCGCAGGGAGGCCCCGGCGCTGCCTCCCGCGGCTGCTGTCGCGAGCAATAACGCGGCTTCGTTTCTCCCTTCCGCCTCCCGGCAGCCGCTCGGGAACAAGCAGCTGGCCTTCCAGCAGCAGCTCCTGCAGATGCAGCAGCTCCAGCAGCAGCACCTGTTAAACCTGCAGCGACAAGGGCTCGTGAGCCTCCAGCCGGGCCAGGCCTCCGTCCCGCTGCAGAGCCTCCCCCAAGGTAAGCGCGGGGGGCCCGGGCTTGGCGGCTGCGGCGGCCGCGCTCAGCACTGAGCGCTGCTCCTAAAATAGCAAAGCTGCTCGTTCCTCCTAGGAACGGGCTTGGCTGCGCGCTCAGCGCGCGCTTGCTGAACTCGGGGCCTCGCTTGGCTGCTGCCGAGGGGGGACGAGGGGCTGTGAGCGGAGGCAGGGGCTCCGCTCCGAGGGCTGGGAGAGGCCGGGCTGGCGGGGCGCAGCGCCGCGCTCGCTGGAGGCTCCGTGGCGCCGGGCCGCGCTCCCTGCTCACCGCGGGGCGTTCTGCCTCCCTCGCCGCAGCCGTGTGCCCCTCGGACCTCCAGCAGCTCTGGAAGGAGGTCACCGCCAGCCAGCCCGTCGAGGACAGCATCAAGCAGGAGGGCCTCGACCTCACCACCGCCACCTCCAACTCTACCTCGTTTTCGGCCGCCAAGGTCTCGCCCCCCATTCCCCACCACTCTCTGCCCAATGGACAGAGCGCCATGCACACGCCGCGAAGGGACAGGTAGGTGCTGCCGCGGGTTGAGGGAGCCGCGGGAGCGCGCCCAGCGCGCCGCGAGACCGCCACGGAGCGCCGACCGGCCCCGGCCCTGCCTTGCAGCTCTTCCCACGAGGACCCCCCCGGCTCGCACCCGCTCTACGGCCACGGCGAGTGCAAGTGGCCCGGCTGCGAAACCCTCTGCGAGGACTTGGGGCAGTTTGTCAAGTAGGTGCCCGCCGGGCTCGGGGCCGCGCGGGGAGGAGGAGGAGGAGGAGGAGGAGGAGGAGGATGCAAGCTCGCAGCGAGCGCGCGGGGGAGCCAGCGGCAGCGCGGGGAGGGGAGGAGACAGATGGCAGCGCGGCAGCCGCTGCCACCGCTCGTGGGCTCTGGCGCTGACTGATTAACTCCGCTGTCTGCGAGCCCTCCGCCAGCGTCAGGGTCAAACAAATTGTTTTCACGCTTCGTCAGAGGTTTACTTAATTAGTTCATTTGCAATTAGATCTCTTTGTAGCCGGGATTTTTAGCAAAGACATCAGAAGGAACTGACGGGCTTTCTTTTCTTCCCCGCTTTTCCCCCGCCTCGCTCGCCACGTCTCCGCTCCAAGCGGCTGTTGGGGCCGAGCGGCGCCGGGTGCCGCGCGCTTGGGTCTGGCCACGGTGAGGCGGGCGATGGCTGCCGCCACCAGCAGCCTTCGGCCTCGCCAGCCCTCCTCCTCACCAGCGGCAAAGGGCAGAGCCGGCGGGCGCAGGACGGGCTCAGGCTGCAGGAGCGGGTTTATCCCAAGGGAAAAGCCGGGCTGGAGCCAGGCGCTGCCCAAGCAGGCCTGGCTGAGGAGGAGGAGGTGGTGCCGAAGGGCAGCTGGCAAGGCTGGGCAGCGTTGCCTGGTGGCTACCAAACGCGCTAGCGAGTCAGGCTCCAGCCAGCCCCTTTCCCTGCCTCTGAGTCCCTGCGGGAGCCTGGGTAAGGCCTCTCCTCCGGAGCTGCCGGCACGTGCACGGGGCAGGTTTGGGAAGCATCCCGAATCCCCCCGTTTTCCCAGTTTGCCGGGAGTGCACGGGGCGGCTCGCGCACAGGCAGCCTTGGCAGCCAGGCCCGGTTACCTAACTTGTTTTTGCAAGTCGGAGCTGGATCTTTTTCGCAAACAGGCTGCCCAGGGAGCCTCGCAGTGCTGTGCGTGTCCAGCACCACTGGGCTAGACGATCCTTGGACAACTTCTCCTGGGATGTCTCTGCAGAAACATCCCGGTCTTGCCGGGAGCTGAGAGCATGCGGAGGCCCCAGGCAGTTGCTGTTCCCACCCCGCTCTCCCCTGGGTTTCCCTGCAGGGCAGAGCCGTTGCCTTTGCCCTCGAGGAATGGGCGCTCATGGGGTGCTCTAGGCTGAGAACTCGCAGGCAACGCACGCGCGCCGTGCAGTGCGGTGGCTGCCCCGGGCACGTGGGCACCACGCGCTGCCGCTCCGCGCGCTGCCGGGGACGCGCGCTGCCCGCTCGCTTGGCCCTTCGCACCCCCACCGAGGCCTCCCGCGGAGGGAGGATGGCAGAGACCTGGCGTGCTCGTGTTTGCAAGGCACGGGAGGATGAGGAGCACCCTGGAAATGCCGCCCCCCCGCCCGCAGGGCTTTCCGGAGCGGGTGTAAATAAAGCTGCACAAGGCTGCCTTTGTCCTGGGAACCTGCTCCGCTGGTCCGGTGGGTCCCGCTCCGGAAGCCGTATTTCTGTGGGAGTTTAAACGAACCGGCTGCTGATCCCGAGCACCCCCAACGCTGTCCCGGTGCCCTCAAGCGCAGGGGACCCGGTGCCAGGGCGCTTCAGGCAGCAAGCGCATGGGGACCGGACAAGCGTCCCCGGGCATCCCCACGAGCCGGGGCCGGTGCCAGGTGAATCCCCGGACTGGGCTTGCGTCTCTGGTGCATCCCAGCACGCAAGCTGCTCTCCTCCTCTGCAGGCACCTCAACACGGAGCACGCGCTCGATGACCGAAGCACGGCCCAGTGTCGCGTGCAGATGCAAGTGGTTCAGCAGCTGGAAATACAGGTGGGTGCGAGCGGCGGCGCGGGGAGGGCGGCTGCGCCGCGCGCT
>VZSV01000183.1:625589-636476 GCA_013398735.1 Nothocercus julius | reverse complement strand
TCCCCCGGCTGCGAGCCGAGCGGCTGTCAGCGCTGCACGAATCAGGCCGCTTATTTAGGTGACTAAGTACGGTCTCTGGAGTCTAACTGGAGGAGCCTATTTTTGGAAATCTCGCTCTTTAAATAGCGCCTTTCCCACCATCGCTGCCTCCCCAAAGTGCCTGGCCTAGCTTGGCTAATAGAGAAGGGAGGGAGAAATGGGAAGCAGTGGAGGTTTTGCCAGAGCTTTGGAGGGAAGGAGGTAGGAAGGGTAGCAGGGGTAGGGTTTGTGCAGATCTGTGGTTTGGGGTAGGCAGTGTTGGGGTGGAAATAACCAGGGATGAAGCCCGAGGGGCCCCTGCCGTCCCTGCCTGCAGCGCACGGGGAGATTGCAAAGCCACCGAGTCAAACCGTGTGATCAGAGCCCGTTCCCCAGCACTCGCTAAAGCAAAAGGTTGAAAGCAATTACTGGAGCTTAAAGAGGGAGGGAGGGGAAGGGGAAAGGGGGAAGGAAAAAAAAGGAAGCTGAAGGGCTCGCAGGCCGGCTGCGCGCCGCGAGCAGGGCCTGCCACCCGCGCTAGCAATTAGAAAGTTTTCAGCGCGAGCTCCCGCTGTGCCGGCGCGGAGCGTCCGCATCACGAGGCGGGAGCTGTCAGCTCTAATGAGCGCGCGGCCGCGCCGCAGCAGCCGAGCCGCTCCAAACTTGCGGCAAACTCCGCGCCTTTAACCCCTTCGCCGGCGCAGCGGCGAGGGGAGCGGGTGTCAGCTCCCATCGCCAGCGCCGCGCTCACAACCCGCCCTGGTGCCACGGCGAATATTTCACCCTCGCCCGCACCCGGGCGAGTAAACGCGTGGGGCGCAATTAGAGCAATGCCGCGCGTCCCGGGGATGGGCGGATGGACGGGTGGGTGAATGAATGCATGGATGGACAGATGGAAGGATGGAGGGAGGGATGGACGGATGAACAGAAGGACAGATGGAAGGACAGACGGATGGATAGATGGATGGATGGAAGAATGGGTGGACAGATGAATGGATGAAAGGATGGACGGAAGGGCAGGTGAAAGAATGCATAGGTGGAGGGATGGTTGGAAGAATGGATGGATGAAAGGACGGGTGAAAGAATGGATGGACGGACGGACGGATGGATGGATGGATGGATGGAAGGACAGTTGGAGGAATGGACAGACGGAGAGATGGACGGAAGGACAGACGGCTGGAAGGATGGATGGTCGATGCCTGCACCCAGGTTGGGGCGTCCCTGTGGCGCCTCCGCCGATCCGCCTCTCTCGTGCTTCCCCCCGGGCAGCTGGCGAAGGAGAGCGAGCGGCTGCAGGCCATGATGGCCCATCTGCACATGCGACCGTCGGAGCCGAAGCCGTTCAGCCAGCCTGTAAGCGCCCATGTGCGTTCGCCTCCCGCCCTCGCCCGCCGCGGCAGCGCCGGCCCCTGCGGCGCCCGGCGCCCCTTCCCAACGCGCGCGGCCTCTCTCCCTGCAGCTGAACCTGGTCTCCAGTGCCACCCTCTCCAAGAGCACTTCCGACACCTTTCCCGACGGCTTACCTCACCCGCCCACCTCCGCCACCGCCCCCATCACCCCCCTGCGGCAGGGCCCCTCCGTCATCAGCTCTTCCACTTTACACAACGTGGGGCCCATCCGCAGGAGAAACTCGGAGAAGTTCTGCACGCCGATATCTTCAGGTGAGCTCAGGGCTGTGCCGGACACCTCCGCCCCGCGGCCACGTGCTAGAGCTCCTGCCTTCATCTCCCCCGTCCTCTTCCTCTCCTCCGCAGAACTTGCACAGAATCACGAGTTTTACAAAAACGCCGATGTCCGGCCGCCGTTCACATACGCCTCGCTCATCCGGCAGGTGAGTTTTCCCCTTGTTACTATTCGATTCCTCGTCAGGCCGGCATTTTGGGCTTCCTGGGTGATCCTTTCTTATGTTTTCCCCCCCCTTTCCTATTTCCCAGGCCATCCTTGAGACCCCAGACAGGCAGCTAACGTTGAATGAAATCTATAACTGGTTCACGCGGATGTTCGCCTACTTCAGGAGGAACACGGCCACCTGGAAGGTACAGCCGGCTCCGCTCCGCGGCCGCGGGGTGGGTCCAGGGACCCGGCTCGGGGCCCTGGGTGGTCCAGATTCCTGAGCGGCTCTGGCTGCCGAGTCGGGATGCTGCTGGCCCGGAGGTGGTGGCAGGATCTTTGGTCACCGCCATGCCGGCATCCTTCCTCCTCCGGGCGTCTCGTCAGCCAGGCACGAGCCATCCAACGCGCAGCTCTGAGCAAAGCTCCTGGGGGGCACGGGAGAGGATTTTGTGGATAAATCCACACATTTTAGCCCCAAAGGCCGGCTGTGGACTTCAGGGAGGCTTGGGGAGGTTGGTGGGACACGGCCCGGCCTGCCAAGGCTGCGCTGCATCAGCTGGCATCTTCCCGCAGTCCCGAGCTGGAGCTGGAGCAGAGCCAGCACGTCTCCGCACCAGGAGAAGGGGAAAAGAGAAAAGCGAGACACTCGAAATAGCAAATAAGGTTAATGATAACCCGGGGGCTGGTGTCACCGCGCGCAGCAATCGGAGCTGCCTCTGCCAAGCTGCAAGACGCTGCGGCTGGGGCTCGGCAGCCGCCACGGCTGGCGCGAGGCAGCGGATGCTCCTCCAGGAGGACGGGAAGGGGAGCGCAAGGTGGCGGATGAGGTTTCTAGGATGCCGCTGGGCATCCTTGGTTTATCTTCCATCCATAAAGAGCCTCATTTCCCCGTCACCTGCTGCGTGCCCTGCACAAGGGCTTTCGTCTTGCAGCGATCCCTGCCAGGTGCCGTCACGGAGCCGTGTGGCTCTGGCTTTTCCTGCGCCTTGTGGGCAGCAGCAAAAGGGACACAGCCATATGTGCAGGGACCGGGAGGTCTGGGGGCCCATCTTGGTTTTCCAGGTCCTTTTTTGCCGTTTTTTAGAGAGCTGGATGGGTGATGGAGAGTGAAGGCTGCTGTTCAGCACCTCCACATTAGCTTTCCAGGGACACTGTGCACAGGAGACATTTCTGTTCTCATTTATTTCAAAATTGCCAAATCTGAGGAAAAAAAAAAAAAAAAAACTCAGATGAAAGGGATAGTTGTGAAAGGAGGAGCTATTGCCCCAACCAGGTTTTATTTATTGTTTCCTGCTGCATGCATTTGCTCCAGCACAACTTCCTTCAGCTCCGGATAGCGGGAAGCAAGGCAGGAAAGGAGAAATGCAAGTTTAAAACTCAGAAACAGATAAAAGCAACCCCCAAAACCGCCTCAGATAAACAAGAGGCCAGCGGGGCTCCGGCGCATGTCGAAGGGGTTGGAAGGAATCGCTTCTCCCAGAGCGGTGGCGGGTGTTGCGGGTCGGAGCGCCGGCGCCGGGCCCCTGCCTTGGTCTGGAGTCCCCCTCACGGCACGCGGGCAGTATTGCAACCGGAGCGTCGTTGTCCCGCTGCTCCCGGCCGCGTGCTCGGAACGGGGATGGAGCCAGGAGCCCTGTGCCCGCTCCGTGCCTCACTTTCCCCATCTACAGAATGAAGTAGTGCCTGGTGAAAACTGCCTTTTCTCCTCCCTTTTTTTTTTATTAGATGAAAAAAAAAATTAGATGAAAAAAATATATTTGGGGCTTTTTTCCCTTTTTTGTGGCTCAGCTGCATCTCATAGCACTGAGGTTGCAAAGTGTGAGACTGGGGCTTCCCCGGCCCTTCCATCCTCCTTTTTGCTGCTCTGTGCTTTTTCCTGCCCAAAAGGGTTGGAAGGGGACTAGGAAAGGCAGCTGCCGGTGATTCCCCTTGGACTTGCTGTTTCCAAAGCCCAGCTTTTGGGAAGGCACTGGCGGGGATATGTAGGAAAAAAAAAAAACGTATTTCTGTCCTGGTTTCTCTGCCCTTTGGTGCGAGGCCGGGGGCCTCCGCGCTCCCCGTCAGGGCAGGGCAGGGGGAGCAGGGCCAGGGGCCCAGAGCAAACACCATTAGAAAAGGCAAAGAGGAGAAGCAAACAGAGCAGCCGCGGCCGGTGCTGAGCAAATAACTGTCGAAATCCGAAAGCCGCATCCGAGGGAGGCCGCCCCGGAGCCGCGCGGGGTGGGAGCGCTGCCCGGCGCTGGGGACCCTCCGGAGGTTTGTGCCACGTCGAGGATGCCGGTGGCAGCGGAGGGTAGTGCAGGGCTGGGCAGCTTTGGCCTTCCTAGTTCCCAGGTTGCCTGTTTGGTTTTCAGCTCCTCGGGATGTTTTTCCGGCCGGTGCGTCCCCATGCGAGTACGGAGAGGCCGGTGCCTCTCCAGGCCCAGTGCCCGGACCTTTCCCTCCTTCCTTGCGTGCTTTGGGAGACCCTTTGGAGAGGCAGGAATGGAAAAGCCTAGCAGTGAGAGAGGACCCTGGGTCAGCTCATAGCCTGCGTCTCCCCGCACAACCTGCCCATGTCCACGGCTCCCCGTGCACCACGGCCACGAACTGGTTTAGCCTTCACTTTACCCAAACCCCTCTGCACCAGGACGGGGAACGTCACCAGAGCCCTGTGCAAAGTGTCCCCACGGCCGGTTGTCACCAGAGCCCTCTGCAAAGTGTCCCCGCCGTGGGTCTCGGCGCTGGCCCTGCAGCGCTGGCCATGCGGCACGACCCACGCGGGGCAGATGCACGGGAGGGCTGGGGAAAGACCCCAGTTTGCTTTGCTTTTGCCCCTAAATTAAAAACCAAACTGTGTGTTTTGGGGAGGGTACTCCAATTTGATGAGTTTCCGGGAACTCTTAACACTTTCCCTCCCGGGGGGGTGCTCAGTCCTTGTGTCTCCTTTCGCCTTGTTGTCTTGGCCAGCTCCTTTGTTTATACAGCCCCCGTTCGACCTTTTAAATTGCTGTTAATGTTTTAGCGTAACGAATTAGTCTCTCATCACGAATCAGGACTCGGGGAGGAAAAAAAAAAAAAAAAAGCTGGAAAAAAAAAGCCCTCCGAGGCCAACTTCCTGAAATTGGGGTCATTCTCATTTGCAAGGCAGAGAATCTGAGAACCTTAATGCAAGGAAATTTATTCAAAGGCAGAGCCCCGGCGTGATTAGGCCCTTTGTAATTATAGCTCGGAGAGATTCCACTCCAGCCTCCTGCCTCCCTCATGGATTAGCAAGTGAGTCGGAAAAATACACAGGATTTAATTAGAGGCAAATTAAAATTGGTAATGAAATAGGGGCAGTAGCAAATGGCAGGGAGTTGGAAGGGGAAAAGGGAGCCGGTATCTCTCGGGGCTGCGCTGTCTGCCTACGTGTGCGTCTCTTTATTTTACATTTAGAAATGTAAAGATGGGCAACGTAAAGAAGAAAGGGAGGGAATGGACCAAAAAGGGAGGGGGGAAGGAAGGAAAAAAGGGAAGAAAGAGCTGCTGGCTTTGCCCGGCGTCTCCCAATGAGCCGTGGCAGCGACGGCGGCTCTGCTCCCGGCTCCTTCCCGACGTGCCGTGTCCCGCTCGCTCCCAGGCTCCTGCTGGGGCTGTTTGCTGGGGGACGGCTGCTGGGCTCGTCCCGCCCCGGGGGCTTTCGGACACGCAGACCTTGTGACGCGGACCCGCTGCCGTGGGGACCTGGTGGCTGGTGGAGGCGGGTGCGGGGCCGTGTCCGGGCTGCGTTCCCGGCGGGATGGGGAGGGCTCGGCCGCGACGGCGGGGCCGGGCTCGCCGCAGCCGTCCCTGCTCTGCCTGCAGAACGCCGTGCGCCACAACCTGAGCCTGCACAAGTGCTTCGTGCGCGTGGAGAACGTCAAGGGCGCCGTGTGGACCGTGGACGAGCACGAGTACCAAAAGCGAAGGCCACCAAAGATGACCGGGTAGGTCCCGCTCTCCCGCGCGGCCGGCCTGGCGCTCCGGCTGCTCCCGGGAGCCCATCCGGCCCTGAGCGTGGCCACCAGGAGCCCTCCCCTTCCGTGGCACCTGTGCTCCCCTTGCTGCCGCTGTCCCACCCGTAGCGCTTCCCGATGCTCCTCGGGGTCTCTTTCCCCGTTGTGGGCGCCTGGGGAGGCCCGAGGTGGGGACACGGCAGCTCCATCTCCTGCCGCTTCCCGGCTCGCAGGGGCCGGGCCGGCCGGAGCGCCCCGGCACGCGGCCCACGGCGCTTCCTCTGTTCTGCAGGAGCCCGACTTTGGTCAAAAACATGATTTCGGGCCTGGGTTACGGAGCACTTAACGCCAGCTACCAGGTGAGGCCCCCGGGCGGCGGGAGGCCGCGCGCCCCGGGCCGGCGCCGCGCTGCTCGCCGGCACTGACCCGCTGCCCCTCGCAGGCCGCCCTGGCAGAGAGCAACTTCCCGCTGCTGAACAGCCCCACGCTGCTGAGCACGGGCTCCGCCAGCGGCCTCCTGCACGTGGGCCACGACGACGTGAGCAGCACCGTGGAGCAGGTGAGCAGCAACGGCAGCAGCAGCCCGCGCCTCTCGCCGCAGCAGTACAGGTGAGCGGGGCGCGGGGGACGCGGCCGCCCGGGGGGCTCCGCGGGTTGCTCGGCGCGGGCTGAGCGCCCTCTCGCCGGCAGCCATCCCGTGCACGTGAAGGAAGAGCCTGCCGAGGCCGAGGACGACAGCCGGCCCGTCTCCCTCCTGGCCGCCGCCAACCAGAATGTGACCATTGCCGACGACAGGGACCTGGAGGAGGAGCTGCCGGTGGAAGACTTGTCCTAAGGACCCTGTCCTCCTCCTCCTCCTCCTCCTCACCGTCGTCCTCCCCGAGGGCCGAGCGCTTCCCTCCCTCCGCGGCCGGAGCCCCCGCAGCGGCTCCCACCTCCTCCAGGTGACCTCCGGCGTTAACCTCTTTTTAAAGGCACTTCCACAGAGCAAAAGGGTTTCCTCGGGGTGACCTGTTGCTGACGGCACGTCCCTCCTCCTCCTCCTCCTCCTCCTCCTCCTGCCGCTGCCCTGGGCCGTGTCCCGGGCACCCGCAGGTTCCTGCCTCGGGCGCCGTGCAGAGATCCGCAAGCCCAAGAGCTGAACTTTTTCTTTCCCCGGGGTTAGTGACTGGCTGGTGGACGAGGATGGTAGGTTGTTTCTGTCCGACGTTGTCCCTCCTTCCTTCCCGGCATCCCTGGATCCTCCGTGCCGGCTCCCCCGGCAGTATCGTGCTGGGCATCGGACTCTGCCCAGGAAGAGGCGGCTCCGGGATCTGCCCTGGGCACTGGCAGCGCTCGGAGGGGAGGCGATGGCAGGACCCCCTGCACCTCCTGCCCAAGGGGTTTTGCACTAGGAGGAGCCTTGACCCCTTCCCACCCGCTGCCTCCCGTCAGCTGGACGGCAGCTTTGGGGGGAAAAAGCAGAAACCGGGGCGAGACCTTCGCTTCGTGCCTGGGAACAAGACGCCTTCCCGACGCAGTGCCGGCCCGCTTGGAGAACGGAAGAGCCGACCGGTGTTTGCCATCGTCCCCGTGCCCTCCGCTCCCGGGGGAGCGGCGGCATCGAGGCTGGCGCGGACACGAGCTCGACTCGCTTCTCGCCCTCACGAGCGGAGAGGGCGATGTCTCCATACTGTGAAGCGCCGGAGAGTCCGGGCAGCGGCGAGTCCAGGGAAAGGCTCCCGCTTCCCCCGGCTCCGAAGCTGCGGGAAGTGCCCCGGGCTGAGCACATGGGCACCTCGCGAGCCGTCCTTGCCCAGGTCCCCAGGTGCCACCTCGGTGCGATGCTGACGTCCTGTGCTGCCCCATCCTTCCCAGGTCAGCCGTGACCACCCCAGCCTGAGCTCTTGGTTCCCTCTTTTTTTTTTCCTTTTTTTTTTTTCTTTTCCTTTTTTTTCTTGTGCATGTGCGTCCGGATGGGAAGATACCAAAAGATCTCTAGGTCCGTAGTTCAGGTGAACAGATGGTATAATGCCAAAAAGAAAGGTTAATAATAACGAGAATGACACAACCAAACACCCCTCTTCTCCCTGCTCTTTTCTTTCCTCGCTGGCGCTTGTGGTGGTGCAGGGGCCGCGGTGTCGGATGCCTCCTGGCTGGGAGCGTTTCTGGTTCTTGGATCCCTTTTTTCCGGCTGCGGGCCGGGAGCTCGGAGGTGGCGCTGAGGGGATGCGCTCCGGCTGGCCGGGGCCATCCCGGCGGGCACTGGCTGGTTTTGGGAGGATTTGCTCCGGGTGGCAGGAAGGGGGAGATGCTCTCAGTGTTGAGCCTTTTCCTCGCCACGTGCATCCCTCTGCATCCCCGGGAAAAGCTGAGCCGGATGGCGATGCCGTACAATTCCAGTGCCGGCAAAAAGGGCTGGAAGCGGCATGTGCCGAGCGTCTCCCGGGGGGAATCAAAGGCAGGCTCGTTGCCCCTGGCCAGCACTGGCACCTCCTTCCTGCCTCCCCCTGCAGCACCAAATTCCGCAGCGTCGCAGCTCCCGAGGCCCCGGCACGGGCTGTTTGCAGCCCCCGCAATCCGCAGAGCCCCGAACCGGCTGGCAAAGGGCTGCAGCGCTGCCCCGGCCGCCCGCTGTTCTCCACGTTCGCCTTCGCTAGGTGTCTCCACCGGACCCGCGTTTCTCCCAGCGCTTCCCGGGCTCGCGGCCGCCTGCAGCGCTCCGCAGGGCCGGGCTCCACCTCGGGGCCTTCCCAGCGCTCCCAGGCCTTGCTCAATCCCGAGGGCGGCAGCAAACGCCGCTTTGCAGCCCGAGGCCGCCTCGCGCTCCAAACGGGCTTCCCCTTTGACCAAAGACCCCTCCGAGGCCCGGGGGCCGAACCAAATCTCCCTTAGTTCCGCGTGTGGCGGCCGCTCCCTTCGGAGCGGCTCCCCCGGAGCAGCCGGGAGCGAGCGAGGCGGCCGCGAGCATCCCCCCCCCGGCCCTTATCCTTCTTCCCTTTTTTTTTTCTCTCCGGCCCCTTGATTCTTCTGTTTAAGTTATTGTTTTGAACAAGTTTACAGCCACCATGTGTCCGTGTCCGTGCAGGCAGGCCCGAGCGGGGCTCTGCTGCCGCCCCGCGGCGCCGACGGTACGCGGGGACGCGGGCCGGGCCGCCCCCGTCCCCGCTGCGCTGCCTCCCCCGCCTCACCCCATGCACCTGCATCGCCTGCCTCGTTTTGGCTGGGGGGCTGCCGGGCAGCAGAGAGCGGCGAGAGCCGCAGCGCGCGCGTCGCATGCCATGCAGTGAGCGGAGCGGGGGCAGAGCGGGGGCCGGCGCCAGCGTTTCCCCCCGGGCAGCAGTTCCCTGCAGGAGCTTCCTTCGTTTCGGTGCATTTGCTGCAATTTGCTGCAGATTTGCAGAAACGGCGGCTGCCCGAGGGCTGCTCGCCGTGTGGCTGCCGCCTGCGCCGCGGCCCCGGGCGCCGGCGTTGGTGGCATCGCTGGCCTGTGCCCTCCGTGCCCAGCTGCGCTTTTGCAGAGGTAGAGCCCCCGCTCGGCCACCGGGCCCCGTCCTGCGCTCGGGGGGCGCCGAGCAGCCTCGCAGGGACCTCGGCCCCTGCATCCCTGCAGGGACAGCCGCGCTCCTCCCTGCTCCCCTTCCACTCCCACACGTTGCTGCCACCACCCTGGCTCACAAGAGCCCTCTCTCTATATATATTATATATATATAAATAAATATATAAATATAACGGAGGGTTTTTTAGGGTTTTTTCCTTTTATTGTTTTTTTTGCCCAGGTCTGGGTAGGCTCCAGGCTGCCCCCCCCGCCCAGCCGTCGCAGGAGGGGCCGGTGATTTCACGCAAGAAGCCCCCGCTTTGGTACTCAGGGGTGAAACCCGCATCGGCCTCTTCCCCCGGCGCGGCCGGCCAGCTCCGCTGCAGGACGCGGCGCCGTGCAGGGTTTTTTATTTTATTTTTTTGCCGTTTTTGCATTTTAGGCAATTTTGTTACCTCAAACACGTCTGGCGGTGGGGAGAGGGAAGGGTAAAGGACCAAACGCAGCGTGCGGCAGAATTGTATGTCTGTATATATGGAGATATATATATACTGGTTTTAAACCCCCTACCATGAGTCGTGCTTGGGCTCCTTGCGCTTTGCTCCCCGCTGCTGCTCCCCCGGCAGGGCTGCGCGCGGGAGCAGAGCCCAGACCCCCCCGCCTCCGTAAAGGCTTTTTCTGGTATCTCTCCATGATGTCCCGCAGGAATTGCTCCATTTTCCACCTTATCCCAGTTCTGGTTTTGGGTTTTTTTTACCCCCTTTTTCAGTGAGGATGATGAGGATGATGCAGAGTAGTGTGGGAAGAGCCGGGGGCCGGAGCGGGATCCCGGCTGCAGCCGCCGGGGGAGCAGCGCGGGAAGGGCATTGAACTAAACCAAAGGGTTTCTTCGCTTTGTTTACACGACCGTGCAGTGGCGCCGGTTACGAGAACGTCCCTATATCTAGGTTTTTGTCCTGGAAGTTAAGAGAGGGGCCCGACTGGGGGGTGGTCACATCCCTCTCCCCCTTCCCAGCCTCCGGCGCTGGGGCAGGGCAAGCCCCCGGAAAACTCGGAGACGCAGCCCCAGGCGGAGCCGTTCCCGGGATGCCGCAGGGGACGCGGCCCCAGCCCCGGTGTGGAGCCGCCTGGGATCCCGGCGGCTTCATCCCCATCCCGCTGCGGCTCCTTCCCGGGGGAAGTGGGGGCGCGAGCGCCCAGCTTGACGACACTTCTTTACTTTTCCCCCCTCTCTCGGTTTATTCCCGCCCCTGTGTCCGGGCCGGGCAGTGCGAGGAGGGATGGGGGCAGCGGGGCAGGAGGTCCCGTCCCGCCGCGGCCCCCGCACTGTATAAAGGAAATAGCGTTGCTGTGTATTTGTACTCTGAACTTCCGTGTGTCTGCTTTGGCAGACGGTAAACCCTTGTACAGTAGGTCTAGCTGCATGTAATCTGTATGGACAACGGCATTATAAAATGCAATAAAATAAATCACCTATTGTGCTGCTGTGCTGGCCCTTTCCTCGCGCGTGCTGAGCGCCGGTCTCAGCCTGCCCGGGCTGTCACCAACACGACTGCACGGCGA
>VZSV01000183.1:595207-605278 GCA_013398735.1 Nothocercus julius | reverse complement strand
ATATATATATATATATATTTACACCCACCCACACATGAGTGTGTGTGTGCGCGCGCATGTGTCTATATATGTATATTTATATATATATATATGTATATATATATTTATATATGTGCACACACATTTAGGTCTGTGCGCATACGCATGCACCCGGACTGCATTTGCCTAGCGCTGGGCTGCTCTCGTCCCTCCTCCGCACGGCTTTGGGATGCAACTCTTTTTTGTTCCTTTCTCCAAAAACCTTCCCCTTTGCTCTCCCCTAGCCCCGGGATTGGCTTTTCCGGGTGAAAGTTGGACCGCGTGCGGCTGCCAGGGCTCGGCAGCCCCGGCACTTTGGAGCCATCCCCACTGTTGCCATTTGTTGTTTATTAGGTGACAGCAGCAGTGACACGGAGGCTTCCAAGAGGCCCAAACCCCATTGCCACCCGAGCAGCCTTCTGGCTAATGCAACAGACACCAGTGTGTACATTTGTATATAAACACCCCCCCCCCCACACACACACATATATATATATATATATATACACACACTTCTATATACAATTATTGTGTGTATACGCATGCATATATTTACACACACAAAAAAATGTACACACATGCACATAATGCTTATGCATCCATAGATAATCAATCACACAGATATATATATATACACACATACATATCTACACATATACATGCAGCCAAACATATATGTGTATGTATATATACATATATATATGTATGCACTCACACACATATGATATAAAATATAAACGTATATGGATTTTTAAGTGCTTTAACACATGCCTAAATCCCCAGCAGAGCACGGGGGAGGTCTGGCGATGGAGGAGATTTTGCACCTCTGCGTCTCTGCTTGCCTTGGCTCCTTTTCCAAAAAGCAGCGCTGATCCTGGAGGTCACGGCGCTCTTGGATATTTAGCTGAGGATTTTTGCAGCATGACAGGATCCTGTAACCTTGCGGGTCCCCCCTGCCCCTTTTTCTCTGGGTGCAATTAAAGTAAAGCCAGTTAGTGCCAAGGCTTCCCATGTCTTCGTGCTCTGCCGTCCCTGGCACGGCCGGATCAGCGGCTCCCCTCGCCGCACATCAGCACCAGGAATCACTTCCAGATGCGGAAGGCATCGTGCCGGCTGCAGCAATGCACCGGCATCGCCCCCGCACCAGCCCGGCCCCTGGGCCGCTCTCTGCCCTTCGCCACCAGCTCTCTCAAGGTGTGAAGTTCTTGGGATGCTCCCACCTGGCTCATCCCAAAATTGGGCAGACTGGGTGGGAATTTCCTTGGCATGCTGCTGCCCTCTAGTGAAGGGATGACCTGCACATCCCAGCCCGCCCGGCACACTCACACTGGGAACAGTTGCCCTCCGGCACAAGGCTCTGTCTCATCCCCTGTGTGCAAATACAGAGACAGAAACATCCCAGGTTTATTCAAGAAATGCCCGGCCTCTGCCCCTCTTAGGGACATCCAAAGAAGTCTGTCGTGTTAGCAGAGATTTAACAGAATTTCCTCGGCTAACTGCTAGCCAAAAAGCCTCAAGACACATAATACATAATGGATACATAAATAAATAAGTCTTTTTTAGATAGATTGAAAGGGAAGTCGGAGGTTTAGTAACCAGCCCCAAGGCGCTCGGCTGTGCGGAGGGCGGAGGGCAGCAGCTTGGGGCTGCTCCTGGATGATTCACGATACAAGGGCGAGTGGTGGGTTGTGCTGCAGCCCCTCGGTTGCCGCAATGGAGACGTAGGAGATTTCCCGGCAACGCGTCACCTGCGCGTTGGCAGTGATGAGTTTGCTGGGACTCACCTGAGTGCCGGCTGCAGGGGGTATAAAAGACTCCTGGCAAAGCAAAGGCTCCTTTTGCTTTGTGCCAGTGTGAGAGGGGCTGCAGCGAGCAGCCAAGGTAAGTGCATGTTCTTTTTGCCTGGTATGAAATAGGAAAATGTCTCTGGCATGTTGGAGGAAAAGGACAACCTCCTGCCCGCCCCAGCTGGGTGATGCTCCCTTCGTGTGTAGTCACCTGGACTGTGCTGAAGGGCCTGTTGCCTTTTGCACTTTTGGAGCTGAATCCTCTTCTTTCCACCAGTAGTCCTGCAGTCCTGAGGCTTCTGCTCTGCATGGAGCATCTTTCCTTTTCCAGCCAGGCTTCATCCTCTATTGGGCTCCCATGCTGTGCTCAGGATGCTGCTTGGATGCTGCTTTTCTAGAGCCTGTGTTGAGACTTTGTCCCAGCTGGTTTCCTCCTGCCTTGCTGGCTCTGCCCTTCCCAGGAAAGGCCTTGTGGTTGTAGCCCCTAAAAGCAGACAAGCCATTTAGCTCTTTTTCCAGATTCTTGGGTGTCGATCAGCACTAAATACCCTCCCTTCCCTTTCTACCCAGCCTATTCAGGTTGCATGGGCAGCACTGGTGCCCCTAACTCTGTGCCAGGTAGAGTGTGGCACTGCTCCAGCACCAGTCCTGTCTCTTTACTGGGGCTCCTAGGGCAACACTGGCACACTAAATGCAATGCTCTAATTACTGTTAACGAGCTGCAGGTGCAACCATGGCCTCTGCAAGGAGCTGCCATGCTGGTCCCATGCTTGGCAACAGGGATGATGATGATGATGCCCTGGTGCCCGTTGGGTTGCTCTGGTCCTGGCACTGGTGTTTTCTGGCTGTAACACACCTGTGCACTAATGTCCCATAAAGTCTGTGCAGTTCCAGGCTGTGGTTTATGTCCTCTTGGTTTTATGTTTACACTGAATTATTTTTCAGCAAAGGGCTCTTTTATGATCTGAATGATTTCATGTTCAGCAAAGGCTGTTATTAATGAAGGCTCAACACAGCATCATAAAAACAACACTGGGCAGAAGCAGAATGAAATGCCCTTTCTTGGTGTGGTTGCACAAAGCACCAAAAAGAGCCCCATGATGGTCTTGCTCAGTAAACCCCCTTGCACAGACTAAAGTGGTGCTTGCAAAACCAGCCTTGCTGGTTTCCTAACTTTCCTCTCCTATGTGGCTTTTAGACAGCACTGTGCATACTTCTCTAATCACTACCCCTGAATCAAGCAAAAGGGAAGATGCAGGGCCCTGCACAGAGCAGCTCTGCAGAAACGCCCCTTGCTGCATTGCTCGGATTTTGCACTCACCTTTTTTCAGGACTTGCACGGTGCCTTGCACAGCTGCAGAGCCACTGGTACCTAAGGCCTACATCAGGGTGGGCAGGGATGCAACAGCGCCTAAAGGCAAGTGAGAAGCTGCATTTCCCTCCCTTCAGCGCTCCCATCCTGTTGGGATCTGCATCCATCCTTCCCGAACCCCTCTTTTCCCTCCTGGATGTGCAGCTATTCCTGCTGGGACTCCCCCTCCACCCTCGGCAGCCACAGCAACCAGCGCTGCCGCCTCCGCTCAGTAAAATAAATTTGTCAAGGGACAAACCCCTCCGCTGCCAGGGTAGGGAAGGGCCTTCCCTGCGCTCTGGCTCCCTAAGGCTGTTCAGCCCAGAGCTGCTTTGTGTCCCCTGGTGCTCACTGTGCTGGGGACCAGGACAGGAGGTGTCTGGGGGACCTGGGAGACTTCCTATGACCAGGCAGGTAGCAGCATCACTACTACGTATTTTTGAATTATTTTATTAGCTTTGTTATGTTTAAAACTATATAATTTTGGAGTGGCCTCCAAGCTGGGGGAGGGAAATGGGTGAGCAGTTTTCCTCCTCCAGTGTTTCCCTGCTGCAGACTGAGGCTCCCAGGGCAGCACCTGGATCCCTGCTCCTATGGGAAATTCCACCTGGAATCCCATCACAAGGTGTTGGAGCCAAGAGCAGAGGCACAGAGCACCTGGCAGCTGCCACCAGAGTCCACAAATACTGAGGATGGAGCAGGTGAGAGGAGAAATAAAATTGGCTGCTGTTTTGTGCCACCTTTGCGAGCATCTTCCTGCCAAATGCGCATGGAGGTCCAGAGAAGCAAATAAAGGAAGGAATGGTAGGGAAAAAAAAAAAAAGGAAAATAAAATCTGATGACTTTTTCTGGTGTCCCTAAATAAAAAAGAAAAAAAAAACCTGTCTCTTTGTCCCCTCACTTGCCCTTTACAGATGCACATGCAAAATCTAATTAAAATTTAGCGGGAGGAAAAAAAAAAAAAAAAAAAAAAAAAGACACAGGGTTTTTAGCTTTAAAAAAAGAGAGAGAGAAAGAAAGAAGATCCTTAACAAAAGCCATAATATTAACGGGGCTGATTCGTCAGCCACTACCTGATAATATAGAGTTGAGAGCGCTTTATTAACGTTGGAAGCCTTGGCTCTTTGTTAATTACGGGCTTTGCTAATGATTTGGAATATTGGTCGGTTCTGGGGGATGTTGATGAATAGAGACCTCGCCAAGATTTATTCCTAATTATCTCATTTGTCTCCCTCCATTACTTTTTATGGCTGAAATTTATGGAGCTATTACAGGGGACCTCGCCACAGCTTTGAGATGATTTGGGAGAAGAGAGATGTTTAATAATAATAACAATAATAATAATAAAAAGACAAATTAATAGGAAAATGATTACGTGGCAGTAGACCCCTTTATTTTGGTGACCCCCAGGTGCTGTTTCCTGAGCCATGTGGCCCCATCTTGTTGTCCCAGGAGGGAGCAATGTCCTTGCTGAGTTGGAAATTCCTTGGAAATTCCTCCTGGCACCTGTAAGAGTTCCCACTGTGTCCCCAGGGCAAACTCATTTTGGAGGAGACGGTAGAAATCCAGCAGGATTTTTGTGCATCCCTTCCCAATGTCCATTAGCCTTGCAATGAGCTATTAATTTCTGGCTACTTCTCTGCGTGGCCCAAAATGGGCCAATTTCTGGGATGCAGGTGGGAGCAGAGGCTTTTCCAAAGGAAGTGTCCAACTTGGAGTTGCAGGAGGGATGGCACTGCTCCAAAGGGATTTTTTTTTTCTTTTTTTTTTTTAACCATGTCCCCAAATGCCAGGAGCATTCATGGGGCAGGGAAAGTGCCCAGGCAGAACCTGCCACCCTTTAATTATCATGCAAAGCAATTATTTTCCTCAGCTGCACGGGGGTCCAGTTGCCTCCCGTGGCTCCCAGTAAACATTTTCCCAGCGCTATCGACTTTGCCGCACAAAGGCAGGCCGGGGCTGCGGCTTATCTCGGCACAGTGTTATTCCCTATCTGGCAGCGTGTAAACCCGCTCTCGGCCCGATAAGAGCCTTGCACAAAAGATCAAAGGAAGCGAAGCTCTTATGGCAAAGAAGGGTTTTCCCCCCCCCCTCCTTCCTCCTAGTGTTATTATAAATTTGCAGATCCTGAAGAAGCTGCATTCCCTCCCCTCAACACGGATTAAAATAATTACCCACATCTGATTTCATTAGGAAAAAAAATATATGTTAGTGTTGCCATCCAGGACACCTTCCTCAAATTCCTATCTTGTCTTAAGGGGCCGTTGCTGCCTCTGAGCCTCTCTGTCCCCCTCTCTGGTGCCACATATCCCCATAACCCACGTGGGCACGGAGCCAAGGCACATAGGAGCTGCCAAGCATCCTGCTGACTCCAGGCCTTGCATGCTGCATCCCGCCCCGAAGCCCACAGGAAACAATGCCTGCCTTTGTCTGCCCCAGCTGCACGGAAAACCGACGGAGCCGCTGGATTTGCTCCTCTCCTGCTGCAGCAATGTGCTCCCTGATGCACCCTTGCTCCTGCAGAGACAGAGACCGGCTTAGCAAGAGCCAAAAAGCAGCTCCAGCCCTGTGCTGAACAGCCAGGATTTGGGAGCAGGAGGGGGAAAGTTTACCACCTGGAAGTTTTGCCAGGCAGGATTTTTTCCTTGATTTGATGGAGAGTTTCTGGCTGCATATAGAGGCTCTTGTGTCCTTGCCACAGGTGTCAACTACTGCACGTGCACCAATGGGTCACCTAAAAGGCTGGGGAGCCTCTGACATCCTGCTCCTAGCATTCCCAGCATCCTCACACCTTCCTGGGGTAGCTAAGAGCTCTTTGCACCAATTGCTTACCTTTTGCACCCAAAAAAGTGCCAGTGCTGATGAGGACCCACTCCCAGCACCCCTTGAGCCCCCCGAATATCCTGGGGGACCGACAGGATGCTCCGACCTGTTTTTTTCCCCCTGGGCACAGCTTGGGTTCCCTGATGTGGGAGCATCCCCTTCCCACCTGGGCTCTGGCCCGTCAACACAGATGGCAAAATCTAAATGTTATGATAAGGTATTTCTCCCAAATTTCCATCTTAATAGAATTATGAGCCTGTAATTACCCTACAAGCCTGAAAACCTGCCGGAATCCCAATTAGGAATCTGAGGACATAATTGGCCCCTAATTAGAAAGATTTGTCAAATGCGAAAGATTTTCTCACCTCTTCATTTTTTCTCTTCCTTCTTCCCCCCAGATGCAAACATGGATATTTGCTCCCCCCGCCGCTGAAAACGGGGCTGCCGCCTCCGCGCGCTCGTCACGCTCCTCCGCGCGCTTGCCGGCCTAGTGCTGCAGCAGCTGCTGAACCATTTTTATGTTTCCTGGGAAAACGCACTATTAAAAAAAGGGGAAAATAAAAAAAAAAAAAAAGAGAGGGACAACCAAAACTGCAGCCTTGGGGCTCCCGATGCACCAAGGGGTGCTGGGCTGCCTTGGTGGGGCTGGGCGACCTTGGGGTTTGGAGCATGGAAATGCTGCATCAAACAGGGACCCTCTGGCCTGAACTAGGGAGTGTGCGAGGACAGAGTACAAGGGCTAAAAGGGCCTTTTTTGGGAGGTGAAAAGGCCCCTTTGGGGCTCTGCTAGGCCAGGACAATGGGACTGGCACCAGCTCTGCAGGCATCGCCAATTCAGCATCATGAAAGCTCCTGCACCCGGGACCCCTCAGGAAAGCCCTAGCTCATCCCAGGGACACAAGTGCAGCCCTCCTTTCCCTTGGGGACCACCCTGGCACTGGGATTTTCCCACCTCTGTCCCGCTCTCCTTAGTTAAAACTGACAACGCAAGGGGAGGGCTGGGGGGGGACGGGGGAAGCCTGGTTTTCCTAATTAACAATTAGCACAGAGTGTGCTGCTAATTATGTGGTTCCATGTAATTAAGAAGCTAATTAGTGCAGTGTCAATTAAGATTTAATTAGTACCCTTGTCAAAAATACTTGAAAGCGCCGTCCGTACGCCAGCGCTTCCGTGCCGCGACAGCGGCAACCTCGGGGAAGCCGCGAGCGCGACGCTCTCCTCGCCCTGGATCGCGGCGAGCGCGCCGGCGACGCTCCGTGCGCTCCCGGGGCTCCCGCGACGCGGGAGACGGGGAGGAGAGGGTTCTGCACGTGCTCAGGCTGATTTGGGTGCACAATGGCAGCGGAGCTGTCCCCAAGAGCCACGTGTCACCATGAGCTCCTGCTGCCACGCTCATCTTCCGCCTCCCATCCAAGCTCCCGCTTCCACGAGTTCAGGAGCTGGACCTGGCAGGGTTGGGGGGGGGTCTCAAGGAGGTTTGAGCACAAAACGGTCCCCAGAAGCAGCTCCTTGGGCAGAGCAAAGCCCTAAGCGAGCAAGTTTGTACTGCTGGAGGTGAAACCTGGTTCCTTGGGCACCAAAACGCCCATGCAGCTCCTGCATCCTGTGGGAAGCGCCACTATTTCCTGAAGGACACGAAGCCTTGTTGCAGCAGCCCCTGCACCGAGCCCAGCCCGGCATCATTCCGCCACTCAAAGTGCCATCGAAGGGCACTCTAACGAAGCACAAGGGGGCACGAGGACTTTGTGACCTTGTTTTAAACAGGAGGAAGAGTCGGAGCCGGAGCAGCCCATCCGTGACCTCAACGCAGGGCATTGCACCTGGCAAAGCTGCCACTCTGTGGGGACACATCCCAGGAGCATCCCGGGAGGCTCTGGGATTTTTCCACCCCTCTTCCCTTCTCCCTCCCCCTGCCTCGTGCGCGGCTGAGGCGGCTGCTCTCCCACCACGGCTGCCAAAATACAGCGAGACAGGGTATAATTACAGACACTTACTGCGGCCATTACACCACCAGCACGGTCGGCACAAAGTGACACACGACCCGTCAACTCCTTATTCACGCCATTAAGGGGACTCATTAGCATCTTCGCTCAGAAGCAAAATTACCCTCACTGCTCATTTCAAGATGTCATAAATTTTAATTTAGGACCCAAAGATAGCACAATGGGAGCGAGCAGGCGCTCGCCGGCAGAGCCGCGTGCTGCCGGCGGCAGGGAGGGCTGGAGCAGGGGGAAAAGGGAGAGGAAAGGGCTTGGAGCTGGGGTTTAAAGAGCAGGGATGGGGGGAAAAAAAGGAATGCCCAGGGGCTTGGAGAGCACCATGCTCCATTTGGGAAGAGGGAGGAGGAGGGAAGGGGCTGGGAGCCCAGTCTGTGCCGCACTGCCCAGGCCCTTCGCGCCCTCCGGCTTTGAACGATGCTGCCCATCCCTCCCCCAAAAAGCAGCTGGGCAAATCCTTGAAATCCATCCCCACCTGCTGACATCTGCTATTTGTCATTCCCAGACACGGATAGAGGGTCCTTTGGCTCTGGCTGATGCATCTCAAAGGGGAAGAGCCAGGGAGGGGATGGGATGGACTGAAGCAGGGACACAGGTTGCTGCAAATCCCTGTGCGCTGATGCTCTCCGGCCCTTCCCATCCCACAACACAGGCTCTGCTTTGGGAGCACATTAAAGATGGACACAAACTGTCTTATCCAGCTGTTAGCAGCACTCCAGAGGGGCAGCAGCGGGAAGGATGGGAGCGTTTCCTGCCTCCAAGGCTCAATGGCCTCTCAGCCCACACTGGCGCTCACATCTGCCCTGTGCTCCAGCTGTGCAGCAAAAAAAGTTGCTTTTATTAAAAAAGAAGTGACTGGTACAAAGGTACTTGCACAAGGGACATGGGATTGCAGAGCGACTTCTGCAGCAGTTTCAGCCCTTGACGCCCGCGGGGCTCTTGCTGCACCAGGTTTTTAGCACTGGCTCTCCAGGACAAATAAGCCCTGAAACGCCTTCCCTCTCACCAGGATAGAACACAATTACCAACCTCAAACTTCGCCAGCTCCCGGGATCCGTGATTAATGAGTCCAGGTCTTTAAAAAACACAGAGAAGGGAGAAAATTAGGAGGAAAAAAAAAAAAAAAAAAAAAAAGATTTTTTGCTCCAGCTGAGGGAGCCCAGCCCACTCCTGTGCTGGAAGGACATAGGTCCAGAAAGGTTATGTTAATTTTTAATGTAAAAGACTCTAATTAATTTCTGGGGCTGGCTGGATGAGCCAGGAGTGCAAACTCCAGCCTTGTCTCGGTGTGCGGATGAACCGACAGCGCCGCCAGGACCAGAGTTCGTGCTGGGATGGAACCTGCTCCCATCCTATGGATGGGCAATGGGGAGGATCAGACCTGGGGGGAAGGTTTTGAGGGAGAACTGGGGCATTTTGGTCAACGTGCAGGTAGGTTTTGGTGTCTTAGGTGGGGAAACTGAGGCACAAAGCCACCACTCCATGGATATGCTGAAAGGGCACCGCAGGGGGACCCGGCGACCGGGTCCCCGCACCCGGCATCGGGTCTGGCCACCCCGCTGGCACTGGGTCCAGCATCCGCAGTGCAGAGAAAAACCTCCAAACCCACTTCTGAAAGGTGAAAAAAAGAGAAGAATCCAAAATAATCCCTCTGCCGGCTTTCGGCAAGGCCGCAATGAAAGGGTCTCGACCCGGCAGGGGAGGATCATGTGTCTGGAAATACAGTAAGTTTTTTAAGGGAAAGAAAAGGCTCCATTATTCGCGCGTTGAGCTCTCCCCGGCGCTCCCCCTTCCCCTCCGCCAGCCTCGCGCCCGCTCGCCGGCTTCCCCCAGCCTCTCCGAAGACAGATCGTTCCCTTAATCACTCTGGAAAAGAACCCCAAGCCGATATAATATTATAATTAATTAATTCACTAAAAAGGTATTAAATTTCTTTTCCCCCCTGTGGATATTATCTGAATTCATTGACCTTTAGAAAAATCACCCTCTAATTGTAACCAGGTTCAAGTGCATTTCCAGCCTGTCCCTTTTACATTAATAATATCTTCCAGGACTCTACTGTGCTGCTTAAATATTGTATAAATTTCACTGCCCC
>VZSV01000183.1:547885-573478 GCA_013398735.1 Nothocercus julius | reverse complement strand
TCCGCGGCACGCCGGGAGCCGCACGGCGCCTGCCGGGACTTGTAGTCCGTGCGCGCTCCTTTGCTGACGGTTGCCACCCAAACGCGGCGTTTTCCCTCCCAAACGAGGCGTTTCCCGCCCCCCTACCGCGAGTTTGGGTCGTGCAGCCTCCGGTACCGGGGTGATGCAGCCGCTTGCACCGGGGTCGGGCAGCCCCAGCCTTCCTTCTACAGCTCCCCAGGATAGGGTGTTGCAGCCACCCGCACTGTGTCATGTGGCCCCCCGTCCCAGGGCCGTACAGCCCCCCAGCTGGGTGCTGCACCCCCGCGCTGCGGTCGGGCAGCCCCCAGTCCCGGGGTGCTGCAGCCACTTGCACTGGTGCTACAGAACCACTGCGGCCAGGAGGAGCGGCAGCGGGTGGCATGCAGCGCTGCCCGGATCGGGGCACCCCCGAGCCCCGCGGCCCAAGCACAGCAGGGAGCTGCCAGGGAAGTTTTGGAGTGTCTCAGGCGCGGATCTGGCTGGATTTTAGTGCAAGACGAGCTCTTGGGTGAATGAGGCCTGCAGTTTGAGGTGACATTTTGGGGACCTTGCCCAGCTGGAGGCAGAAAGCCCATCCTGCACCCCGAGTGTGAGCGTACGACGTGTCCCGGCCGTGGGGCTGCAGGAGGAGGCGGGACGGGGCTCCGGGAGCAGGGAGTTCACCCCAGCGTGGCAGATTTGGCTGGAAACAGCAGATTTAACGGGCTGGTCACATGCCCCCACGGGGTCACTGTCATCTGACAGGGAGACGCTGCAGACGAGGGCTGGCGGGTCCCTCAGCGTAGCCCCACGTGTTGGCTCCGGCCTCTCTGAGCAGCCCTGGGCACCGGGACCTTTCCTGGCTCCGGCAAGGCCACCGCTAGATGGAGGCACGGCGGCGCACGCGGCGCGCAGCGCGGAGCCATGCGGCCGCTCCAGCACCTGTCCAGCAACCAGGTCCTGCCGGGGGGAGCCAAGCACGGCCCACCAAGCATGGCCGGGCTCTGGCGAAGCTCATGTCCCAATCCGGAACATGTTGCCCCTCTCCTGATCTCACGTCCGTCGGGGCTGCAGTGAGCAAGAGGGAGATTTCTCCCTGGAGAACGTCCATGGCTGTTTTCCCCAGGCTGGGGCTCATTCCTTAGCCCCTGCTGCATATCTATCCACACTTCTGAATCCCTAATTTTGCAAACATATGCAAACGACACCCCGAAACCTAATGAATTTCCAGTCTTTCACAGGCGGCTCATTACCCATAAACATCCTGCTCCAAACAGGTTTCCGAAGCCGCCAGCAAATGCATGGGCTCAGCCCTGGGGTCCTCTAGAGCCGCTTGAACAGGCAGCTGCACCTGAGTTGCTCCCAGATGCCTCAGTTTTCCAGCCTGGATGTTCCCTTGTCCACTTCCAAACAAGAGCAAGGGCAGTTCAAGTCACAGCACTTTATTCACTGCAGGAGATTTGGAGACTACCGAGTGTTGCGCGCTGCATCTCAGATGTCCCGGAGAGCCACCACCTCTCCATTCAGATTAACCAGGATTCCCCAGGGAGCGGGAAGGAGCCCAGGGCAGGGAGGTCTGTCCTCAGGGGACACGTGGCATCTCTAAGCTGACAGGGCAAGGCCAACTCTGTTGTTGGCCATGTCAAAGATGGAATAATACTGCCGGAGGAAGACGTTGCCGAGGATCCAGAGCGGCTGTCCGCTGTCGGAAGACACATAAGTGCTCTCGACCCCAACGGTGCAGACGCCGTTGTTCTGTTGGGAGGAGAAGAGCAAAGGTTATTTCATATCCAGTGAGGAGCTTGGGGTATTGCCTGAGCCTTGAGGAATCCCAACTATCTCCCAGGCAAAACATCCCTATGATGGCAAATGCCGGTCGGGAACAGCGGAAAGGACACCTACGTTTAACACAAAGACAGATGGAGGCAGCGGCAGCTGGACTCCGCTGATGGCAAAGTAGAGGGTGGGCATGTTCTGGATGTTGTTGCAGTCAACGATGAACTGCAGAAGAAGATGGGGAGGAGGGTAGGTCAAAGCATCGCCCCGTTGGAAACCTCTGTCTGGACCATGCAGCCCGTTACCGTCCTGCTGTGCCCTCATGCCGTGGCGTCAGCCCTGCAGCTCCTCGCGTGCACCGTCCCACCTACCCCGGAGTCACTCTCCTCGGCGCCCAGAGCCTGCAGGAATGTTGGCATGTACTGTGCAGGGACGGTGAGCTGGAAGGTCCCCGTGTCCACGATGCCGTGACAGCCCTGGCTGCACCAGCCCGTGGCCGACTGCCCGATGGAGAACCTGGAGATTGGAAGAAAAGACATCAGGACAGACCCACCTGTGCTCCAGGGCCGATGGCCGATGTCGCACTTACTCCTCAATACTGATTTTCCAGTAAACTTCCTGGACCACTGGTGCCCATAAAACGTCCCCTGAGTAGAGCTGGGTGTCAACGCCGCCAAGGATGACCTCCCCGCCGTAATCGTAGGTCGGGTTCCTGGGAAGGCGTGAGGTTATGGCAGAAGCCAGGCAGAAAGCAGTGCAACATATTGGCACGCAGGGAGGACGTGCAGATGGAGAGCCAGCGGATCAAAGGATGGATGCAGGCTCGTGTCTATGGGAGAGGGTCGAAGATCTCACCGGGAGTAATAGAAACTGAAGACGGGTTCGGAAAGCTGGTTCTGCTGCAGCATGTTCTGCATCAGGGTGTTGTAACCGCTGACGGCGACGCCCGGGTAAGCCATGCCCAAAATGCCGTCGAAGTCCAGGTAGTAGTAGGGTCTGCTGGGCTCATCCTGGCTCAGGCCAAATTCCTGGTTCGTGACAACGATGTTCTGGATCTAGAGAGGAAGGAAACAAGGTGAGAGATGTTGGCATCGTGGACCCACCTTCATAACAATGTCCCAGAGGGGTATTGCTGGAAGATGCAGGCACTAGCATCTAAAATAAGGTAATTTTAGAAGCTCCCCCCCCCGCAATTTCTTAACCTAATTGCAGTCAAACTTGCAGCAACAATCAGTTCGTACCCTAATTGCAGCAACCTGTTTGCTGTGACGACACATCAAAAGTCACTTACTGTCACAGTGTCGTAACCCAACACCACAGACAAGTCCCCAAACCCATAGGTCAGCGTGTAGGTGGTGCCAATGTTGGAGAAGGTGGATGACTGGCTGGGGTCGAACCTGGCGTGAGCAGCTGCACGGAGGGAAAGTCACGGCACATGGGTGAGGAGGGCGGCACGGGGTGCAGCATCCCGACCCGCACATGGGTGGGAATTCCCAGTGAGGGTGTTTCTGGAAACGGGAGCTGACCGCAGACACCCCAAGGGATCATCTGCATGGGTAAGGAGCAGCGACCAAAGACGCTCACCGCAGGCCGGCATCTGGCAGTACGTGGACGGTACCCAGAGGTTGGCGGAGCCGGTGTCGAAGAGCACCAAGAAGCTCTGCGGGGGGGTCCCGATGCTGATCTCCCCGAAGTAGAAGGTCTGTGGACAAGGTTTCTGTTTGGACTCACTTTCTGAGTGAGGTTTTTCTACCCTCTACCCTCTGCCAGCTGAGAAAGCTGAACGTCTCCGGTGTTTTAGGAAATGCTCTGAGTCCTGCAGGCATCCGGGGCGACTCAAGGGCAGAAAAGTGCTGTGGCCGGTCTACAGGTAAGAGAAAACTCAGTGGCAATGCCAGGAATGGTACCCTGAGCCTGTGATGCCCAGATGCATCCTATAACCACAAAACTCAGTTTTCTTTTCTGAAAGGAGAAATAAAATCATCATAACAACTTGCTTCAGGGCTTCTGATCAGCCAAAATCACCCAAACCTTGAAGTCAGGGTATAAGAACTGCAAAATTAATATCCCTTTTCAACAGCATCCTATTCATGTGTGGCCAGGGAGAAGAAGGAATGGTGAGGAGGCTTGCAGAGCAGGTGGAGCAGCTGGATTAGGCAGCAAGGAGAGATGGAAGGAGTCACAAAACTCTGGAGCCAGGAAAGGAACAGCGCTCCGGCACTTACATCCAAGTAGTTCGTTAGGGGTTCGTAAGCCACGGCATTACTGAGCTGATACTTCCTGCCGGGATCGCCCTTGGGATGCCTCGGGAACCCCTCCAGCACTGCCTCCTGCGCGATGGCCTCCCGCGTGGATCTGCCCTTCCGCAGGGGGATCCTGCACAACGTGGAGAGAGCAGATGGATTCAGAGGGCTCCGTGCAACGGGTCCGGGTGAGCAGCCAGCGCGGGGCCGGGGCACCCACCTCACCAGCCCCTCCGCGAGCCCCAGGCAGAGCACGGCCAGCACAAGCCCCCTCATGGCTCCGCTTCCTCCTGCACAAGGCGCCCGGCCTCTGGCAGCACCTGTATATATACATATATATAGATATATATATCTCCTGGAGAGCAGCACCCAGTTTGCTTTATCGCAGCGTCAGTGTTTTCTGTGGGTTTTATCTGCCAGGTTTGCCTCCTCAGTGGGGCATTTGGATGCTGGCAGACCACCCTCTGATACCCAGAGCAAATGGTCAAGATCTGATAGGAAGCAAAATTCTGACGTTATCTGAATGTTAAACATTCTCCTCTCACCTTCAGCACTGGTTGGGACTTGCCAGGAAACAAAGGCAAAAGCTGCCCTTTATTTGAAATGGAAACTTATGATCCCAGTGTCCCTCTCTTGACCTCGCCAGATTGCTTCAAGGAGGATGTGCCGTGGTCCTGCAGCATTTCCTCCTGGAAAACAGCACTTAGTGACCCCCAGTCTCCCTCTGTTTGTCTCCAGGCGTTTGTGTCTCTGCCTGCACCCGGATCCCCCGCAGTCTGTGCTCAGCGTCAGAGCTAAGCCAAGGACGCACGTCTGGCACGCTGGGGTGCAATGGTGTCCCGGGTGCTTTGCAAGGCACTGGCCATGCCCAAGCAAGAGAGATGCTGGGCAGCCTGTGCTTAGATATTCATTAGCTATGGGCTTTAGCCATCTTTACTTCTCCACCTAGGAAGGTGTCCAGGCTCTGTCAACCCATGCAAATCCCTGCTGGGTGATTCCATGGGTGCTCCTGCACGCGGTGCCCTGGGTGCCTGGAATAGCCTGAGCCCTCTGAAACCTTCCCCATTTTGTAGAGGGGGAGAGATGCCCTTCCTGCTATCTGCTTCTATCTAATCTCTGTATCACCGCACTCGGCCTGTGTCAATATTTTGACACAAGCACAGAGGAGTTTGTGTCCTTTCTCTGGTGAAACTGCGGAGCTATTAATATATCTGCTAATGAGCTCCAATGATAAAGGGCTTCTAAGAAACCCGTTTGGATCCCAGGAAAGAGAGGGGTTATCCAGGCTTCCACCTACCAGGGTTTTCTCAGAAGTTCACTCCTCCCAGATGCCAAGGGATCTGCTCCTTTCTGCCACAGACTACAGTTTATGATACTCTAGCTACTTTTTTTTTTACCTCGGTGAACAGCTTCTCTTCAGGATTTTGGGGTCATTTGGACGTCATGGCTCACCTACTCTGGCCTCACGTTTGACTGACATAATCATGAGTCTTTGTTAAACCTTATCCATCTGCAAGGAACGTTATTCGCTTCTCCCAGGTATCGCCCAGCAGGTTTCCCAGTGCCGGGCAAGAAGGATGGAGGCAGGGGACAAACAACCCATTTCTGGGTCTCTGCAGCTTTATCTTCAGCTGATCGCAGTGATCAGTCCAACCCTGCAAGCACCAGTAGCAGCAAGAGACAGGATAGCAAGTCCCCATGGTGGCTTCAAGGTCACCGCAAACCGCAAGCAAAGCAATCCTCCCTGCCAGGGGCTGCTCCTCTATTTGCCCGATTAGGTCCTGATAAGCATCTCACCGAACTGGCTTAGCAGAGCCCATCAACAAGCGGCTACGGGCGGCAAGTCATTGCATGGCCTCCGTTAACAGACACGCAGAGGGTTTTTTAGCTTTGCAGCTGCAACAGCACAGAGGAGAACGGTCTTTTTGAGGCAACCTGGTGCTTGGCAGCCCTTGGGGAACTCCTGTCTCCGGCACTGGGAAGAAGAGTCCTTGGAGCTGTGCAGTGGCCACACAGCTGGCATTTAAGACCAACCCTGGTGTCCTTGTCCCATACACTGCGGGCACCCCTGTCCCCCACACCACAGTCCACGTGCTGATTCTTGCGAAGCAGAGCCCTTGCAGGAATCAGACTCAGGACACCCAGTCCTTCTTATCCGTATGAAGGAGGAGGACAAGAAAGAAGGGAACTGGGAGATGTCATCTGGCTGATTTTAAAGGCCCAGTTCTCTCTTTTGGGACTCTGGGTGAGTTCTGAAAGCCTTGCAGAGGGGACACAACATTCATCACTGCCACCTTCAAGCACTGCCAAGCATGTATCAAATAACTCACTAAAGATAAAGGCTGAGACTCAGTCCCATAGCCTATAGGGGTTGACAATATGCCTTATCACTTTGCATAAATAAATTGACATTAGATTTGAAGCAGACCAGGGGCAGATTCCCTACTGTTTCTCTGTGCTGAGTCCATGGAAAGTTGCCCAGAGGTTTACAATGACACTTACCTTGCTGCAGTGCCCTGGAGAAAGAGCAGTTAAAGGATACACAACAAGGCAGCCTGTGCTCACTCATCACTCAACAAACTCAAGAGAAGGGCCAGAGACAGTACGGGACACTACAGTTTATTTGCAGTGTTAGAGGAGGAGAACCCTGGAACCCCCAGAGAGACAGAGAGGCTGTGCAGGCATGTAAAGAATGAGACAGTTTCTCCATAGAACGTCCGTAGGACTCTACGAATGCTCACGAAGGTGCATGTAGCCAGGAGGGTGACTACATATCCTCTGTCGAGATGCTGCTCCAGTCCTCTACGCTGAAGGGGCAAAGCCAACGCGGTTGTTGGCCATGTCAAAGACAGAATAATACTGCTTGAGGAAGACGTCACCCAGGATCCAGAGCGGCTGCCCGTTCTGGGATGCCAGGTAGGTGACCTCAATCCCAACTGTGCAGTAGCCGTCATCCTGCAAAGGGGAAAGAAAGCGAGCGAAGTGTCAGATCCTGAGGACACGCCAGGTCCCTGCCGGCTGGGTTGCCTTTAGGGGGAAGTTGCTTGTCCGTGGTGGGAGAACGTCACTGTTTGCTCAGAAACAGGTTTCTGGGACCTTATGGTCTTAGCAAGCTGCAGCTGCTCGGGTGCTACGTACATTGGTGATGTAGGCAGAGGGGTACAGCGGGAACTGAGCTCCGTTGATGATGAAGGTGATGGTGGGCAGGTTCTGGACCTCGTTGCAGTTAACTGCATACTGTGGAGAGAGGGTGAAGAGGAGACTGTAACAGCACAGAGAACAACATGGACTGCGAAAGGAGAGGGGTTAACTACAAATCCACTGCCTATATACTTCATAAAGCCCAGGCAGTGCCACCTCTCCGTGTTCCTCCCTTACAGCCTGCAGCCCTGTGCTTCTGAGATGCCACGAGAGTTTTGCAGGATCTATTTAGACCCAGGATATCTCCCTCCTGCTCCTTGCATTTCTCCAAAGGGGCCCCACCACTTACGCCGTAGCTGGTCTCCAGGGCACCCACAGCCTGAAGGAAGTAGTCCAGGTACTGCTGGGGCACAGTGAGCAGGAACGTGCCGGTGTCCACGATGGCCTGGCAGCCCTGGCTGCACCAGCCTGTCGCTGAATCTCCAATAGCAAATCTAGAAAGGGAAGCAGGAGAAGGACATCACTTGCAAAAGCTCTGTGGCAACTAAACTTTCCTCAGATAGATCTAAAAGTCTAGGAAGCTTCTGAAATTGAGTGCATAAACTCCTGCTTTGGGCCCCGTTTGCTGCAATAGCTCCTAATTTATCTGGAGAAGAGCTCTGTTGAAGGAAATGCTCTCGTTCAGCCTCCAGCATGGTGGGGCTGAGGTTCATGTGCGGTTGTATGAATGCAACTCACTCATCGATTGCGATCTGCCAGTACAGCTCCTGGGTCACCGGTGCCCACGTAATCTCACCGGAGAACAGCTCGGTGTCAACTCCTCCAAGAATGAGCTCTCCCCCGTAATCGTAGGTGGGCTGGCTGCAAAAACGCGGGGCAAGAGCAGCAGAGATCAGTCACTCGGTGCTGTACACGTGGGTTAGTAGGGGACAGATTCATACAGAGCTTGCATGGAGACAGTCAGAGGGAGGCTGCGCTGGGAGCCCGGCAGGCAGGCACCGGCTTTACCGAGAGAAGTAGAAGCTGAAGATGGGCTCGGTGAGCTGGTCCTGCTGCAGCATGCCCTGCAGAGCGGTGGGTGTCCCTCCCACCGCCAGCGAAGGGTAGGCCATGCCCAGGATCCCGTCAAAATTGGCATAGTAGAAAGGCTGCGTTGGCTCATCCTCGCTGAGACCGAACTCCTGGTTGGTGACGCTAATGCTCTGGATCTAGAGGGAAAGGAGCTCCAGCTTCTGCCTGTGCTTTCACATAAAACTGGAGCAATGATCAGGTGTGATGACCCATGCTCTAAAAGCCCAAATAAAGCACACTTTTCCACAGATGGTGGAAAAACAGCTGGGTATTTTAAGGTGCCAATGACCACCTTACATTGCTCTTACCCAAATCAGACCCTGATTTACCCAAGTCTTGCTGCCCAAGACATAGATCAGCCCTTCGCCATCCTTCTCAAGCTCTTTCCCTCGTGGTAATCATCAGGTTCTGAGGACGTAGCTCCTGCAGAGACGCCGGAGCGCGCGGGGTGCGGGGCGCTTACCGTCAGCGTGTCGTAACCCAGCAGAACGGTGAGCGCGCCGCTCCCGTAGGAGAGCGTGTAGGTCTGCCCGTTGTCGGTGAAGGTGGAGGACTCGCTGGGGTTGAACGTCGCGTGGTTTGCTGCGTAGGAGAGATGACGGAAATCTCCTGGACACGTTTATTTCCAACCATGCTGCGATTTACCCATCCCTGCTGCACCAATAGCCCTGCCAGGATAACACTTCTAAAGTGGCTTCCCAGAGAGGGATCAAGGCCTGAAAAACAGAGCAGGGAGTCCGTCTGCCCTGCAGTTATTTCTAAGACAGGGGTTTTCATGCACTTTTATTTGTCTCTCAAGAAAGAGATTAGCTACCCAGTATGAGCTGACCCATCAAGTTAAATCCCCTTTGCTCTCTTGCAATCTGGAGTTATAATCAGTTGGGATCTGCTGCTGCTGGGAAAAGAGCTCCCTGATCCATAGTTTTGCTGGCTCCTCTGTCTAGCTATGAATTCCTAGAGGCACCGTGATCGTCAACCGAATGGCCATAAAGGTTTGGACATCTTCATTAAACAGTTGCACAAAGTAAAAGGGATCTTTCCCGAGAAAACACCAGATGGGCACTAGTCAATGCAGGGGAGCAGCTCCCCCAAGCAGCGTGCAGGATGATCTGGGGCCTTGCACTGTAATTTTCCCTGTGCAGTCAGAGCAGGTTGCGTCTCCTGGGATGTTTCATGCAGAACAAGCATCATCCCCCTTTCAGCAGCCCGACGTACTCACTGCAGGCTGCTGTCCGGCAGTACACGGACGGCACCCACAGGTTGGAGGAGCCGGTGTCGAAGAGCACCGAGAAGCTCTGCGGAGGGGTCCCGATGCTGATCTCCCCAAAGTAGGAGGACTGCAACAGAGAGGAGACCTCTGAAGGTGGAGTATTGCACCAAGAATCGGGAACAGAATCAGGCTTTTGCCTCCCAGCCCTGCGCTGGATCCCCGGGACAACGGAAAGAAAGAGGGAATGACAGTGGGATGGGCAGCCAGAGGGAGAAGAACCCGCAGCACTTACATCCAGATGGTTGGTCATTGGCTCGTACACTACAGAGTCCTCACTGAAGCGATATTTCATGACTGGGTCGCGTATGGTTTTTTTCAGGTAGTCCTCCAGCACTCCTGCCTTCTTCATTTCCTCACGTATAGACGGGAGTTTCTTCAGCTTAATTCTGCACAGAGCAAAAAAAAAGAAAAAAAAAATGTAAAAAGCAGAGAATCGGTAGAACACATGGATCTTTCCAGATTTTCTCCTCTTTGGGCTGGCCTGAACCCTGTCATGATGGGCTTCCCTCCGTTCAGCTGCTCTTTACTGCTCTGGCTAAGCAAGGGACACAGACTAGGACTGGTGCTGGCATAGCCACAGTGATCCATGAAGATACATGGAGCAAAGGAGGAGAGACGTCAGCCTTGGTTAGTCCTGGGAAAGCTGTGCAGCACCATTACAATGCAACGGGTCTCTGTTGTCCAAATTCTCGCGTTTTTTCTTGCTCCAGGAAACCCACCTCACTATCCCCTCGGAGAGCTGGAGGCCCAGCAGGGCCAGGATGAGCCACTTCATGGTTCAGGGGTTGCCCTGCGCGCTCTGCGTCTCGGAGACCTCGGCACGCTGCTGCGAAACCTCCTGACCCTCCGGGCTTTTATACCCGGCAAGCAGTGACTCAGTCCTCTATCTGCTGACCTCCATTTTCCATTACCACAACCCCTGTCCCCAGCAGCAGCCCTTTCTTCGTGTTTTGGCCCTCGAGGAGTTTGAGAAGTTAGCGTCCTTAGCGGGGCATTAAGATGAGAATAGAGCAGCTCAGGTCTTGATAGCAAAAACAAAGTGTTAACATCTGATAACAGGCAAATTCTAATCACAACAGAGAGAGGAGTTATCAAAATGTCAACATGCTGCAGTGTTATCTATTTTTTCCAAAAACTGCTCTATCTTTCCCCAAGCAAAGGACCTCGTTGCTCCTTGCAAACCATGGAAATGCGTTGTACTTTTGTCTTCTTTCCAACCAACCAGTTAGAAAGACTCGGAAGGCAGCTTGACACACAGTGGGAGCTTTGGAGAGCCCTGATTGCCCCTGCATGCTGATGGAGACTAAGGAGGGACATAAAGTGCACTGAGAAGGGCTCCTGGCTTGGCCCCACCTCTCCAGGCAGGTGGGACAAGCCAACGTGATCCAGGATCAGACTGGTAGGGGAGCAGAAGAGCAGCCCTTGCACTAAAGCCTTGTTTGGAGGAGCAGGTTGCAGCTGATCTCAAGGCAGAAACTCTGCTCTCTGCTTCATTCGTTTGTAATTTCTGCAATATTTTGCATTGCAATTCATCCTCCAGGACCGCCGCAAGCTGAGCAGAGCCCGTCCAAGGCTCCTGCATGAGAGCCGATTCCTCCGCAGTTCCTCCACTCCGAGCAGCTTGATTTTCTCCATGCAGGGGAGAATCCTGTTCTGCATCATCCACTGACAGCCCGGTGCCACTGTCACTGTGCTCCTCCAGTTCCCATGCTTTGCACATATTTTATTTCCTCAGGATCGCTGGGAAGTGTGTGTGTCCTTTGCTGGATATTGAGACTATAACAAGGCAATTATCTTGTTTGCTACCAGGATTGATAGAAAGATCAACTTATTAAAATTGGATAAAAGGCAAATTTTGGCTGAAAGGAAAGAGCAGTTATCAAAACGTCGATACACCCAGTGTTATCTGCAGGTCCCCACAGGGACTGCAGCTTGCCAAAAGACAAAGGAATAAGGTGCCTTCTACAGCACACAGAAGCACATGCTGCTTTTGTTGCTTTTTGACCCCAGAATTAAGTGGTATTTGTATGTTGAGTCATTTAGTTTAAAAGGGCATCAAGGATTTACAGTTTCTGATATCAAAAATTGTGCAGGCTTGAGCAGAGCAGGATTCCAACACCGCATTCCTCCCCACAGCTCCAAGCTCCTTTAAGCCGCACTCACCCAAGCTGATGTCTAATGCAGGACTTTTCCTCAGGGCCAGATTTTCCCTTCTCTATTTACAGCTCTTTTTTTTTTCCTGGGTCGGCTTAATGCTTTCATCTTGCATGCCAACCTGCTCCAGCCCAGGGAATCCCATTTCCTCTGCTCACCAGATGACATAAGATCCTCTGTACAGCCCCCAGCGAGCTCCTCCACCTCTCCTGGGACGCTGGAGCTGTGCAAAGAGAGCAAATGAGATGAGTTGTAGCAGGTTTCCTTGACATCTTGAGGGCATAAACCATTAACCTTCAACACAATCCACAAATCCCGTTAAACTAACAAAAAGCCATGGAGGAGGTAGATATTCTACAAAATTCCCATCTTCCCCAGACCCACTACCTCTCACAGAGCGTTTCAGAGGATTAGGGATGGAATCTAAGGGAAAATGGGGTATTCAGCCTCCCTCATAACCCAAAGACTTCTCCTGCCTGAAGACACCACTGACAGCAGGCTGGGGAGAAACCTCCTCCCAAAGAGGCTGAAATTGCTCTTAACTCCTCCTGCTCTGCTCTAATCTCTGCCCCGCTGACTGCAAACCCATAGAGAAGTGCCTGGTCCCAGCCCCAGGGCAACTCAGGCCCCTGATCCTTGAGCTTTTGCCCAGGGAACACGCTATGGATATTTATCTCAAGAAATAGTAGCGTAAATTATACATGAACGTGGGACTGACAGGACAAAGTCTGCTGCTCTCACAAGCACCACGTCAGCTTAAACCTTCCCTGAAGGTGCCAAATCCCATCTTGCTGTTCACCCCGTTTTCCATGCCCTGTAGCTCCCCTTGCAGGTGCTGGAGCCGTGCAGCTGGAAAGGGGCATCAAGCTCATGAAAAGAGGAGAGAAGTCGGTTGGCAAGAGTGTCAAGCCTGAGACATTCCTTTGTATAATGTGAACACTTTCTATGTGTCTTTTAGCCAAATAACATCCTTGTGGTTAGCTTAACTTTAAGTTTGCTCCCGCTTAGAATAGGCTACCCGTAGGAAGTCTGACTGTGACTCCTGCTTTTACCCTCTGATTTTTTGAGCATGTTCTGGAGTGGAAACCTGCTGAGATTTTTCTTGCTCTACTCTGTATATAAAAAAAAAAAAAAAAAAAAAAAAAAAAACAAAAAAAACTTCATCTTATTTTAATGGTGTTTTTATTTCTTTGCAGTTGCTTTTGTAAAGGAACCCGTACTTTTATCCTAGAGCTTTCACAGGAGAGAAGTTGCAAATTTTGCAGACATGGAAGAGGGGAAGAAACTGGAGGAGGCACGAGGAGCCTCAACGCTGGGTGCGAGGAGGCGGCGTGGGAGCCGCTCCTGCTCACGCGGCGGTGGCAAAGCCCACTTGGTTGTTGCCCAGGTCGTAGACGGAGTAGTAAGACCTCAGGAAGACATCCCCAAGAATCCACAGGGGCTGCCCGCTCTCGGATTCCAGGTAGGTGGGCTCAATCCCAATGCTGCACGTGTCGCCGTCGCTCTGTTGGGCAGAAATAATGGTTAAAAAGCTCCAGAGCTCTGGCTCTCCCTTATCAAGGGAGCTTCCATGCAAGGCAGATAGCAGGGAGGGGGGCCACAGGAGCCGCATGGGCCAGGAGAACTTACCGGGAGAACGTAGGCAGAGGGGCTCAGGGGGAAGGTGGTGCCGCCGATGACGAAGGAGAGGGTGGGCAGGCTCTCGATGTTGCTGCAGCTAACCACGTACTAGGGAAAGAGCCAGACGCTGCTCGTTTATATGTGGTGCACTGGTGAAGACACGGCTCAGGGCTTCCCAGGACACTAGTAACAGGCTCCTGGGAGAAGCCGTGAGCCAGGAGTAGAACCAGAAACCCAGACATTCAAGTTTTATATATTCTGTCCTTTCCTCTGCAAAGATTAGGTCCAAGCCTGGAAGATTTCTCCTATGCCCCTCCAATCCCAGTGCTGAATGGCATCTGCCAGCCACAGATGAAAGACTCATCTCCTTTTTCCTGTCTTCTTTTACCCGTGCTGGTCTCCTTACCTCTCCATCGCCATCAGCTTGAGCTCCAATGTACTCTATCAGCTCAGAAAAGACCTGCTGGGGGGCAGTGAGGAGGGAGGTTCCTGTATCGACGATGGCCTGGCAGCCCTGGCTGCACCAGCTGCTGGTCTGGCCACTGACAGAGAAGCTACAGAAAGGGAGAACAAGCCAGAAGTGAAACGTGCTCCGCTCTGCTGCGCAACAGAGCATGGGGGCCCGGGGTATGAGGAATACCTGCATATTTCCTCACATTTACACCTTAAAGAGGGTGAGTTTCCATGGTTATACATAGAGCCATGAATAGACCCCAGAGCCCAAACTGTGCAAAATAAGAGGTCATAACGCAGAGCAATCTTGTTCTAGCCACAGGCCTAAGAGCAGCCAAACTAGTACAGAGGAAAAAGGAGAAAGACACCTTTTACCTTTCAATGGCAATCTGCCAGTAGGCAGCCTGGGTGACGGGCGTCCAGGTGATGTCTCCCGTGTACAGCGTGGAGTCGACAGCGCCCAGGAGCAGCTCGCCCCCCTCGGTGCCCTCCTGCCTGCAAGAGGGACGCACGAGCAGCACGCCGCGTTATCGGGGCCGATGGGGCGCAGCCACGGCGGCGTGCTGCCGGCGATGCAGCCTGGCCGGCAGAAGGGGCAATGAGCAGGATCGCAGCGCAGGTTGCCCGGTTCTCCTGGAGCAACTGGAGTTCTGAGAGGTTTGCGGCAAAAGGGAAAAGTCTTGGGAAGCACAAGGGAAACAGGTGGAAAAGAGGGAAGAGCCATGTCCTTACCCACTCAGGTAAAAGCTGAAGACGGGCTCGTCGAGCAGGTTTTCCTGCAGCAGGCCCTGCATGACGGTGGCGGCATCCCCAGCAGAAATGGAAGGGTAGGCCAGACCCAGGATGCCGTCAAACTCAGCGTACAAAAAGCTAGTGCCAGGCTCGGTCTCACTCAGGCCGAACTCCTGGTTTGTGATGGAAAGGCTCTGGATCTGGGGCACAAAGGAAAGAACAGATTAACGGATGCAGCACAAGGCATCGCTACCCAGGACAAACAGCAGGTGCATGGGGACAGCCGGGGCATCCGTTAGAAGCAGAGCTCTCCCTTTTGCTCTGATCTAGGCACATTCTGACATCTAGAAATGAAGCACCCAAGTGTTTTTCCAGGTAGATGCTCAGCCCCTGCACTCCGCAGCTGCGTTCCCCTTAATTCCCTGCTGCAGCATCACTTACTGTGACAGTGTCGTAGCCAAAAATCCCGCTGAGGCTGCCGCTTCCGTACTGAATGGCGAAGTACTGGTCCTGGCTGGAATACGTGGAGGACTGGCTGGGGTTGAACCTGCTGTGGCTGGCTGAGTAGGAAAAGCCAAACGGAAGAGTGTGAACCTGCGGCTCAGACAAAAGGAGGTTTCAGACTCACGGCCTGGCAGGGAGACCCTAATCCGAGACCATCTTCAGTTCAAGCAATGGGGAAAATCGGAGCCGAATTTGCCGTCCCCCTCCGTGCGCGACGTACTCACTGCAGGCCTCGCTCCGGCAGTACACGGACGGCACCCACAGGTTGGAGGAGCCGGTGTCGAAGAGCACCAAGAAGCTCTGCGGGGGGGTCCCGATGCTGATCTCTCCAAAGTAGGACATCTAGAGGAGGATGGACATGTTTTTCCATGCCACGTCCCTCTTCCCAATCCCTCTTTGGCCAACAGCACCCCTAGGTGCACATTTTACTCCTCAGCATCACCACCCGCATCACGGGCCTGGGGGTGTCCAAAGGCAGTTCCTGGCTGCAGGGATTGCCACGGAATGCTCTTCCTTGCTAATTTAGGCATTCTTGCTCTGGGAGATTCAGTTAAAATCACAGTGTGAGTTTAAGCAGCTGTGTTTGTGAGCCGCTCGCGAGCACACTCCTTTTTGATGCAATGCCGCACGGCTGCTTTCAGAGTATTTCCAAAACAGAGTCCGGTAGGCAGCTGAACAGCTCCCTTCCACGCTAAAATAAATCTTCCTCTTTTCCTATGCAGCTATAAGAATCACTCCTCAAATAAAACAGTCTGGCTCGAAGTTGGACGTGTAACTTCCCAAATGTCCTCCTCTATTTCTGCTCCATTCCTCGTCTCCACGTGTGCTTTCCCACCCTTGTCTCTGGGGGCCGCTGGATACTCACGTCCAGGTTGTTGGCCAGGGGCTCGTAGGCCGTGGCAAAGTTGTTGAAGAATTTGTAGGCAGGGTCATAGTGGCGATGCTCCTTCAGGTACTTGTGCAGCACCCCCTTCTCCCTCATCACCTCCCGTATGGACTTGCCTTTCTTCAGAGGGACTCTGCACGCGTGCAATTAGCAAAAAGTCATCAAATCCATGCAGTAGCAAGCGGCTCTTCGTTTCCCACCAGCCCCCCTAATTTCAACTCCTCCTATTCCTTTTCCCTCCTCTTTCTGCTCCTCCCCTGCATGATTTTGCTGCTGGATGCAGATTTTCCAGGGTGGTGATTTGCACTGAGAGGGGGGTCTCTAGAGGGAATATGGTCTAATCCGGCCGCTGGAAAAGCCCTGTGCTTTGAAGTCCGATCCCTTCAGCTCATGCAAAATGAGTTTGACCTCAGGCCTGCCATGACCACTATTAACAGGACCTCTTTGGGATACAATAAGCAGAACCAGGGAAAGCCAGGAGTAAGGGAAAGACAGTGAGAAATTGCCCGTCATTAACGTGACAACCAAGACTATTTTCTAAAGCCTAAGTCATCAGCAGGCACTGCGCCAGGGCAATACCTAAGACTCCCAACGCACATCTTGCATTGCTGCTCTTTTTAAATTCACCGCTACGTCGGGAACACCTAAAATGCCCTCGTGGTTATTCCCTACTTACCTCAGGAACCCCTCGGAGAGGCGGAGGCAGACGAGGGCGAGGATCAGCCACTTCATCATGATCTTTCCTTGCAGGCAGCTCCTGAAGAGACCTCCCTGCTTATTCCTGGATCCCACGCTGGTGCTGGAGCTCTGCAACTTCTCCTTATATACCCAAAGATGGTCTTCATCTCCTCGTGTCACCGCACACTCACATGCCTTAAGTTTATCAATGCATTCATAACATTTACACAAAGTATTTACCCCATAGTGCTAAGGACTATCAAGCAAACTCCAGGTCAAATACAAATACAAACGTTGTTCCATTTTCCAGCTATTCCTCGAACAAAAAAGTTGATAAAAATGGCTTGATAAGAGTAACCCCAACCCACAAGAGTGAAGCTCACTACTAACCAACCTTTTTGATTAGATAGAGTAACAAAGTCTTTTTCAAAATACAAATGAAAGAAAAATTTAATTGTGTTTTCTCTGGATAAGATGGAAAGAATAACACAGGTTATCATCGGTTCTATGATTCCTTCCTTTTCCATACCAGTTCTTACCTCTAGCATTTTACAAAGTCATAGGACGACCCCAAAAGAAAGAAAAACACTGTAGTGCTCACTCAGGAAGACACAGATAGCCCCATTAGTTGTTCTTAAATTGACTCCTCCTAGGGAAAATTTTCGGGAGTTATTTTTATAAGCCAAGGAGCAAGTGCCAGGTAGAACTGTCCTGCAGAGACAAACCATGGGAGCTCAGCCAGCACGCGGGGGAGGATACCTGGCTGTGTACAGGTAACATGTCTGTCACCTGTCAAAAGAAACAGGCCTGTTTCTTTTTCATTTATTTTTTTAAACCTACTGCACTGTAGTTTTTTTTTCCTGTTATCAAAACCAGACTGAATTGCCTCATTTCTTTTTTCCCTGTTGAAACTGTCAACATCATATTCTTTAGAATATAGAAACACCATCCTGGGACACAGATTTCTGCCCACTGGTGGCAGCAGACAGGGTGCTGGAGATGATAGAGAAGTAATAAGGTTGCACAGAGCTGTCTGCTCCGTCCTCTCCTCCCTTCCTGGCCTAGGGATCTCAGCAGTTCGGTTTAGGAATGAGTCACACTGCAAGTATTCTGTTCTCTGGCTTATTATCAAAAAGGACAAATAATATCTTTTCACTCAAATATAATCTTATCATCAAGGATCAGAATAAACAGTAGAAACCGCTCAGCCCCTGACCAAAATAAGAGGGGAATGGAAAGAACTCAACTGGCTGCAGACCGTAGGTGACCAATATTCCTACATGGACCTAAGGTGTTTTTTTATGGAACGTGTCTCACCTGCAAAGTCCGTAAGAGCCCAGACAAGGTACCTGGCTGTGCCTGGCCGCGATGGGAGATGCACTGCTTACTTCCCTCGTGCAAAAATAACAAATTCTAGTAAAGAAAGGGACGTGGAAGACAATGGAAAAATATTGGGATTTGGGATAGGGGCAGCACCCAGCACCCCTGTGCGCTGCTTTCAGCATCGCACTGGTAAGCAGCCTGACCCAGCACGCTCATTTGTTGCATGTCTTAACTCACAAAGAGCAAACTCGCTCAGATTTTCTGTCCTGAATAACACAGGCATACTCGTGCTTACCCATTCTGACAGTTTAAGGTGCTTAAAAAACACTGTCAAGGTTTCCAGAAACAAAATGAGGGATAATTTTTATCTAAATTGGGTTTCTAGATGCGCAATTTCCCAATCCCATTTTTAAGGTTATTTCACTCACCTTTTTTTTTTTTTTTTTTTTTTTTGGCTTTGCTTAATGCTAAATGAAAATCTTCACTAAACCATCTACAGAAATAGATTAGAGATGTGTAATTTCCTAGAACGCAAGTTCAGTAGTGAGTTTTGTCTCCTCCTTCTTGAAGATGTGAGCTCCTGAAATAAAGACAACCTCAGCTTTGCTTTATCAACAGTTCTAATACTAAGGTTTACTGGCAAATATAAAAAATGTGAGCATTGAAGGCTCAAATGGCAGAAGACAAGTGGTAAAAACTCAATCTTTTAAAATTAGAGGCTGTAATGTTTAAACTTTTTTTTTTTTCTTTTTTTTTCTTTGCTTTGAAAGAAACAAGAAGGAACCCGATGCAACTTTGGATGGTTGGTCCTTATTGTGACTAGCACAGGTTACACAACCGCCGCATGCAGGTTTGTCCTACTCTGGGCCAGTTCCCAGTTGTTAGATGTTCAAATGCTAAAAATCTGCAAAGTGATAGCTGGAAACCGAAGAACCTGCCCCTGCAACTCAACCCGCGACCTCACCTGACTTCCTCTGCTGGTGCCCGTTTGACTTGGAACAGCCTCTGAAATCCCACAAGCCAAAAAATATCCCTCTGCACACACAAAATCAGTCATTATTTTGCTACTGTGGCCACACAGTTCCTCTGTGAGCGTAACACAGGAAAGATACTCACTTTTCTGAGGAGGAGGAGGAGGAGGTTGTCACTCGCAGTCTGTGTTGTGCCTGCTGCTGAGAGACAGCGGGAGAGATGCTCTAAGTAAAACCAGTATTAGTGCTTCGTTACCACTGAGTTTTAGTCCTTTTCAACGTGCCTAATTCAGTGAGGACAGACAGATAGAGGAGCTCGACCATTGCTCCAGGTGGAATACGTACGGACGTAGGCTGAGATGCACCAATTATTCCTTCGGAGAAGAGTGTCCTGGAAAGCAAGGGTTGCAAGCAGTCCAACCTGAAACGCTCCAGGACAGCAATTCAAGGGCATTTCAGGGGAGGAGCAGCAAAACTTGCTGTGGGCTGGGTTTAAAGAATAAGAGCTGCATGTGGGAACCAGGATCCAAATGCAAGATGCAGGACTCCCAGCCTAGTGACAGAACAGCCTGGAACCAAGGAGAAGAGAAGGGCTATGTAATCCCATCCAGCTCCCTGGAGCTTCCCATTTTGAATAAAATCTAAAACACATTTTGAAGCGTGACAATTTTCTCTTTGCAACATACAGAAAAGACACCATCACCAGATAATCATCATGTTCCGTTTATTCTGTATACATTCATAGTGCACGTTAATGTAAGACATGAGCACTCCTCGGGTAACATAGCACTGCTACTGCTCTTCGCCTTAAGGTTACACCCGGATGAAATATAAAGAGGGACTGAATGCATATCCATAGAAACAACCCGAAGAAGCATTTACACAGCAAGATCAACCTCTACGGCCAGAGCAACTCTGCATCCCTGGTGCCAGAGCCCCAAAACACCCTTGTTTTTCTGCCACATCAGAAATGCTCAGGACCAAAGACACCAGGACACGTAATAAAGAGAATCACATGGGAGTAGAGCTTGAGATTACACAGATGCGCCTGGGCCTTCCAACTTTAAAAACACCTTTACTTATGAAGGCAAAGCAAATCAGATCCTTTCTTTAGCATTAGCCTTTTCTATGCCGTGGCTCCTAAGTGCTGACTTCAAAGCTTTCAGGATTTCTCCTAATGCATTCACCGCTTCTCCTGGAAAGGGCAGCCTAAACCTGCTCCGCTCTCTGCGCGCGGCGTTTCAGGACAAGCCCGGCTCAGCCGAAGAACCAGCTCCCCACGGAGACCGGCCGCGCGGCCCCGCAGAAGCTCTTACTTTAATTACTAAGAGGCAGCGCAGTCATTAACAAGCACTCGTTAACGCAGGGAAGACGCGGCGCGGAGGGCCGAGCAGCATCACGCGGCGGGACGAGGACGCGGCTTGCGGAACGGGGCTGCCAAGCCCTCACCCCCCTTGGCCAGAAAAGCTGCAGCAAGGCCAGCACCGTTGTCCGCATTTTGCCATGGGGACGGAGCCAGAGCAGGACAAGAGAGGGCAAGCGAGCGGTCACTCGCACCCCGCAGCCCTCCAGCGGGTGCTCGCGGACATGGGTGCGCTCAGGACACGAGCCTGGGCATTAGAGGTATTTGGTCAATCATTTCTCACTGGAAATAAAGAGAGCAATGGCTGGAGCCGGGTTCGTTCTTCCTCCCAGTGAGCAGCATGGCTTATCAGGAAAATGACCCCGAGTGCCCCGAAGAATGAGAAAATGTTCATTGCAAGGCTTTTCGAGCTGCCGCTGATTTCTTCTCACCGAGACGGTTTCAAGTCTGGCCACCAGAGGAAGCTGTGCGACTGCAGAGCCCACTCCCGGTTTCCTATCCGGAGAAATCCCAGGCAGCGGCATTCCCGTTCCTGGCACCCCAACAACCGCTGCCTCGGAGCTCAAACACAACCCCACTTCCCCCTGTCATGTCCCCTGCAAAACGGGGCATTAACGGGTCACTTCATGAGGATCTTGCTCTTGTCAAGTTGTCCACAAAAATGGGAAAGGCAGAAAAACACCGGCATGCGAACACGATGTCCCCTGAAAGCCATAAGTGATAAGTGGTTCCCTGCATGAGGTCTCCCATTTAACTGCTTTAACATTAACCAAAGCAAACCCAGTGCAAACGAGCATCTGTGACCAGCTCCATGTAAACGTGAAGCACTTGATCCTTTTCCTCATTTTGGGGGGAGGAGGGAACACACATTTTGCATTTTCAGCTCAGGCAGTGACACGGGAAAGGCAGGAACATCAGGAGGCTCCCAGAGCACTGGCCCTTGCTGTCATGTCACACTCTCAGAGGGTGATACTTAAAGCTTGTAAACTATTTAACAGTTTCCTTAGAGATTAATACTTTTTTTTCCCCTCATATAATTAATTCTCTCATTTCCCTAAATGAAACCTAGATTTAGGGGGCATACATTCGCTACATTCGCTGTCTTTTTTTTTTTTTTTTTTTTCCTTTAAATAAAGTTATTTGGCATAAATATAAAAATATATTACTCAGCTTTCCTATCAGTTATAAGACACATAATGGCTAGGGTAGAGAAAAGAACAAAGACAAGCACAAGGCAAGCACGAGGACCTCTCCCAAAAAACGAAAAATCACTGAATTTTAGCACATGGTGCACTTTGGATTTACACTGCACTGAACAGCAAGCCAAGAAATTTGTGCTCTGCAGACTCAGGCATGGCATTAATCATATGTTTTACACTTTTCTAAACTGTACAACACATGTCCTTGCTCCCGGAAAGGTCACATTCCGATACGACACTACAGCACTCAAAATCTGGAAATCAAGGATCCGGACCTCAGAATCAGGTTACAACGGGACAATCAGGTTCTTCTCTTCCATCCCAGATGATCTCTGACTCTGTGATTTGTAAAATGTTCGGGACAAAGTGGACGTGGCAACGCTCGGCAGCCACTGTGCCAGGAGTGGGACAGCTCAGAGCACGGGATCCCTCAACTCGTATTCCAGGCGGGAACGCAGAGGATGGGCAGCAAAGAGGTGGGACTACAAACCCAGAGCACTTCTGTCTTACAAAAACATCTAATAATGGCAAAGTGTAATCCTGGCATTGGAATATCCTGCAAAGGGAGACAAGCAGAGACCCTACACAGCAACTCACACGTAGGCCTGACAGCTCAGCTTGTACTCAGCCCTCGTGCTGAGGCATAAACCCACATCAAAGGCCACAGATTCATCCGAGGGCCCAATTTAGCCCCTTCCAAGGCTACAGTTGTAGGAAACGAATGGCGCATTCAGCCAAAACACCGATCAAATATTTAGTATGGATGCAGCCAGGCATGTGCGTGTAGGCAACAACTTTGATATGACTCCAAGCTTGGCTGCTTTGCAAGTCCGCTCACCCTCGCACGTCTCTCCGTGCCATTTCCCACCCACCTCGCGACAGGGAGCCCCAGGTCACAAATTTGGGATTTGCAGCTGCTCTTTTCCCCCCTTTGCAGGGCGGCAAAGCCACGAACGCCATTCCAAAGATCTGTTCCCCAACCAAGGCCAGGAGCCACTGAGAGGACATGTTTCATATTGGCACCAGTTTTTGTAATTATCAACATGATACAAAAGAACATTAAATAAATAAATAAATAAATAAATAGAGAGTAAACATAAATAAAACAACAAATCAACAACACTTCTGAACAGGCACCAAAAAGAATCTTTAAAAACCAAAACAGGCAACATAGGACTGAAGCTTTCTGAATCAAGCCTCAAAGGTCTCAGGTATTTGCAGTCTTCCAATCCTCTTTCTAAGCAAGGTGCCCTCAGGAAACCAGGTTTACGTGATCACAGTGTCTGTGCCCATGTCTCTGTCCTCTGTTAATTTCTGGAGATGCCCAATTCCATCAAATCTGAGAAAAGGACAGAAGAATCAAAGACTTCTATGGGCTTCAGGAAAATGGACAACAATGACTTGACAGGGAGAAAGACTGCACTGTGAGCTCCCATGTCATCAGGGACCAGAGAAACCACAAGAAAAAATAAAAAACAGACTTTGGAATGATTGCACTGCAGAGGCTCTTCCCCTGGAGCTCGCCAGGAGTCACAAGGCGTGAAATCACCAAGAAACTGGCTCAATTTGCAGCCAAGCTCCTAAAGCAACCTGCTTTAGGAACACTATTCTATCGTGATACTGCCCTGCCTCGGCAGCCAGGCTGTTGGCACCGTTCAGGAAGCAGCCAGGAAGGCAGGAGGGTTAACTCCATTCAAGGCTGTATCCAACCTGCACCAGCTCTACTGCTGGCACCTTCTGCCCCTTCCTCCAGAAGGAAAAATCATCCCTCAAACGTCTTCAAAAAAATCCCACAAGGCTTTAAAAACAAAGCTACCCGGGAAGAGTGGAGGGGGCAAGACTGGCAAACAGTCTAGCCTTAACATGAGCTACAGGAGTCATCCCATGACACCAGGTAACGGAGTAAACAGGAAAGCAGAAGGCAATGGCAAATGAAAGTCACACTGGGCAACACACTGACGGGCAGGTACCGAAGCCACAACACGGTGCTCGCGCTTGGCATTCCCCTTACAGAGGCAGGTCAGTGCTGTTATGTCGAGTTTTCCTTGAAGTGCCATCATCTCTCGGCAGGGCCCTTTGCAAACTGGACATGGCTGCTGTCTTTTTTAGGTCGATGACCGCATAGGAGTCCGTCCGGCGGCCTTCGTGGGCGGCAGGAGCGGGGACCCCGGGCAGCGGCGGGTTCTGATGCCCCTTGCGCGGCTCGGCCTCCAGCTCCACCTGGATGTAGTTGAGCTGCCGGGGCTGCTCCGGGCAGGCCCGGGGGAAGTCGAAGCTGAAGACGCCGGCCACGCAGCCGCGCCGAGGCCGGGGCAGGCCGGTGCCGCGCCGCGCGCCGGGGCTCCCGCAGCTCGCCGCGGGGGCGTCTCCAGCGGCGCCGGGGGAAGGTGCGAGGGCAGCGTCCGCGTCCCCCCGCCGCGGCGGCTGGCACTCCCACACCGGCGGCAGGGAGGGCAAGTTCTCGTAGTGCAGCAAAGCCGCCCTGCGGTGGGAGCAGCCGGCCCCGGCCGGGTCCTCGCGGGTGAGTTTCAAGCGCCCACCGCGGCACAGCGAGGCGCTGCTGGAGGGCAACAGGCCGTTGACGTTCTCGTAGACGCACTGGGGCGAAGGACACTCATCCTCCCACTCGTTGTTGTTGTTGGTGGGGGTACAGAAGTGTGTCCTGCACTCCCGGGGGTGCTGACAGATGCTATCTCGTTTCACCACGTGCCTGTAGGTGGATGTGGGACCTAACACAAACTTAACCTCCCCTGGCTGCAGAAAGACCTGGGGATTGCGGTCTTCCAGGGAGCAGCTGTGGTTCCTATGGGGGAAAGGAGGGTGGACTTCAGGCAAGGAGTGCATACAGTGCCGGCCCCTCAGCTCCTGATCACCACTGGCTGTGTTCACATAGGTGTGGGACTGCAAGGAGAGAAGCAGAGGGACAGTGAAAGAAGAAGAGCCAGGAAGACGGCAAGTGTCAACAACTGAGCAAACAACCGGGAAGGGATAGAGTTGGATGCTTGATGGAGGAGGAAGAGAGCAAAAAAACTCAGAACTTGAGAAGATTTGGGGAAGCAGAAAGTTGCTGGTGGGTTTGTGGATTGAAGGAGGGACAAAACAGAGTCCAACTGTAGAATTTCCCATCATTTCTTTCATGCTAGATACGCATATATGGGACAGAACAAAAAGCAAAGCCATCAGCAAAACATTTTACTAAAGAGTTTTAGTAAAACACTGCAGCTATTGCTAAATTCACACTTACCTAGGTTTACCTGACAACATCTGGGACCGTAGGATTATGTATGGAAAATCTTAAAATTCTTAAACCAAGAAAATAGATCTGAACATCAAAAATAAAATGCAGAGTCCCAACTTGGGCATTATTCTGCATTCAATGTAAAAGTTGTAGTAAGTCATACACATTGCAACATCACTTGAACTCACATAGAAAATTACGTGCTGCTGTTAAGTAATTGCCAGGGCAACACCAGTGGACTAAGGAAGCCAAGTCAGACCATCTCAATAGAGTGTTTGTTCCAGTGAAGCATGAGAGAACAGAAGCCTCTAAGACCAAAATGAAGCAAAAGAAACAACATATGAGGAGGTACAAGGATCCTCGAGCTTTGCTGGAGTAAGAGAAGCCTAGAATGGCACAGTGTTGCTTGTTGCTCATTGCCTGCAATAACAGAACTCAGGAGATGCAGGTTTACCTGCTCATCAGGTCCAATGAGGGCATGGGTAGAGTCTTCACCAACAGAAGAATGTCTCAGGCTGCTCACAGAGGGCGGGCGAGCTGTGGAGTAGGATAGGGTTTCTCGAGGGAAGCTGTGAAATCCATTGGGAAGTCCTGGGACAGTGTACCCCAGATCTGGGAGATAAGTGAGACAGATAACCATTACAGCATTGATTTGAAACAAAATACAGAGTTGGCTGCGTTTTTGCAATGAGCTGGTCTATTAAATGCACTCTGGAAGGCGGAATCAGCTGGGCTGCAGAGGACTTCTACTATGAGGTTCACAGCATACATACAAGGGCTAGAGGGCCTTGTTTGATTTTGAGTCTCTCCTAGTGAAGGCAGGAATTGAGTAAACCTGAATTCTTCCAGATGTGTTTTCCTTTCCTTTGAGGGCTTTTTTTTTTTTTTTTTTCCCCTCCATTTCCTTGGATACTAAGCACCACATTGCAAACAAGTGGAGCCTTAAAATAAACATGCTGCATGGGACAGAC